>BOPN01001461.1:137516-140016 GCA_017312705.2 Penaeus japonicus
AGACAGTGCTAAGCCTGAGAGATAAATCCCTTTCATATTTCAGATTGTAAGACAGTGCTAATCCTAAGATATAAATCCCTTTCATATTTCAGATTGTAAGACAGTGCTAAGCCTGAGAGATAAATCCCTTTTATATTTCAGATTGCAAGACAGTACGAAGCCTGAGATATAAATCCCTTTCATATTTCAGATTGTAAGACAGTACTAAGCCTGAGATATAAATCCCTTTCATATTTCAGATTGTACGACAGTACTAAGCCCGAGATATAAATCCCTTTCATATTTCAGATTGTAAGACAGTGCTAAGCCTGAGATATAAATCCCTTTCATATTTCAGATTGTACGACAGTACTAAGCCCGAGAGATAAATCCCTTTCATATTTCAGAGTGTAAGACAGTGCCAAGAAAGCCCATTAGAATAGAGTTGAAAAACACATCTTTACCTGGTGTCTGGGCGTTTTCTGTGTCGAGGCCAATCCCTTCGTCAGGCGAAAAGAACTTCAGCGTTGACTCCAGGATATTTCGCACGCCTCCGAAGTAATTCGCTCTCCTCCTCTGGAATCACGTTTCAACTTTCAGAGAGTGCGTGACCAACTGATTCAGTATGTACTCCTAGTGTAGGACATTGCTTTAATTTGGAAAGACGATGCGAAAATGTCTCACCTCTGTATTTTTGGACACTGTGGTCTTGAAGATTTCCACCATCACCTCCCAAACATGCCACAAGAACCTCTGGAAGTTCAGACTGTGGAGGTTGTTGTGCAGAAGTTTGAAGTTGGGGTAGAGGACTTGGTCGAGGAGAGGGGCCTCATCTTGCAATTCACACGCCTCGTGCACGGCTTTCTCCAAAGTCGGTTTCATCTGCCGGGTAAAAGAAACGGATTATTCTTATTCTTATGTCAACAGAAAGAATGATAATGCGAAAGAAAGGATCAAATAAATAAATACATAAAGGAAACATACACATGGGAGATTATTTGATTCTTCTAATTTAATAATCAATACTGTCAGTTGTTTAATGATTGAAGAGCTTCCATCAGTTTCATCATAATCTATCTAAATAATTTGTTCACGTATGATATCCACTACATGGCCTAAAATTCACACATACAATTCACTTAAGTAACAAAAGCATGACAAGTGGCATTTCTCTCTAACCTTTTCCATGACTGCCTCAATGAACTCATTCACTTTGCCTTCCATGTTCTCGGTTGCACTGGAAATCAATCTCTCCACCGTGTCTTTCAATTGCAAAGCTGCTGCACTGCCACTGCCGATGGATCTGACGTCCTCCAGTAAGGCTTCGAAGCCGAAGTGACTCGGAAGTCCTGTGAGCTCCCGTCTCACGCGCTCGATGTTGTTGAGGCCGACGCAGATCTGGAAGTGAAGGGAAGGGCTGGAGGAATGGCGACGGGGAATATTCAGAGGCAACAAAACAACCTAACAGGCAGAATTTCTCTAATGAAAATCTCTCTCTCTCTCTCTCTCTGTTTAATTCAATCTTATGAACGAGGAAGTATCTATTTGCGATACACATGCTTTACACTAAATGGAGGTTAGAGAAATACAATATCAAACTTACCCGTTCCGTTATGAAAAGCTGGTCCGAATTTTCCGTCTGCCAGAACATGGAATCGACCTTGTCCCTGAGGAGGTCAGAGTAGTTGGTTGCACAGGAGCACACATCCTCAAGGATCTTCGCCAGGAGGACGGTGCTGTTCTCAGGATCTGGCCAAGCGAGCTTAAGCCACCAGATTTTCACCTGAAAGTGTTCGAAATATCCCGTGAGGTTCAGAAGCTTCAGATGGTCCACCTCTTTAGAATAATTACATTAACATCAATTGTACTGTTATATGAAAGAAATGGCATGGGAAGAAATGTTTATCCGACTGTAATGCCCTTGAATATTAAGGCCTTACAACAACCAATACCGTAAGCAAGATACCACATATGACTGTAACAGCACCCGAGTGAAAACCTTCTTTTCCTATAAGAGCAATAACTCACATCATGAAATATCCCTATAGTATCCGTGGCAGAAGAGCTGAAGTTGCAGAGATTGTCCACTGGCTGGAAGGTGTCGAGATCCACTGCTTTCTTGATCATGTCCTGAGCTCTTCGGATCGCCAGTTCGAGCCACCTCATGACACCTCGAGAGAACCATCGGTGATACTCTCGAACCCCAGACTCCGCTCGGATCTCCGGGGGTAGGGCCTCGCTTAACCTACATGGGCCGTGAAAGTGATATAAGCATTCAGAGAGAGATAAAAAGAACGAAAAAATAGTATATATGTATGTATGTATATTGCATTACAGTTGGGAAAAAAGCGTACATATCACTTTTGATTTGAAGAAACTGCATAAGAACCCGTATAATAATTTGTTCAAAAGAAAATGGTTTAAAGGGGATAATTCCCTCCATCATGATTCCCTCCTCTAACAGGATTCTTAAACATACAACATCACAAAGAAAAACTTCGATGAAACAACAACTCACAAG
>BOPN01001461.1:147516-150016 GCA_017312705.2 Penaeus japonicus
TATCACTACGGTCGCGTACGGATTAGCCTTGCCTGTGGATTTTAAAGGTATTTTTCGTTATGAAAAACGAAAGAAAAATACGGTTTGTTATGAAGAAACGAAAGAAAAATGCGGTTTGTTATGAAGAAACGAAAGAAAAATACGGTTTGTTATGAAGAAACGAAAGAAAAATACGGTTTGTTATGAAGAAACGAAAGAAAAATACGGTTTGTTATGAAGAAACGAAAGAAAAATACGGTTTGTTATGAAGAAACGAAAGAAAAATACGGTTTGTTATGAAGAAACGAAAGAAAAATACGGTTTGTTATGAAGAAACGAAAGAAAAATACGGTTTGTTATGAAGAAACGAAAGAAAAATACGGTTTGTTATGAAGAAACGAAAGAAAAATACGGTTTGTTATGAAGAAACGAAAGAAAAATACGGTTTGTTATGAAGAAACGAAAGAAAAATACGGTTTGTTATGAAGAAACGAAAGAAAAATACGGTTTGTTATGAAGAAACGAAAGAAAAATACGGTTTGTTATGAAGAAACGAAAGAAAAATACGGTTTGTTATGAAGAAACGAAAGAAAAATACGGTTTGTTATGAAGAAACGAAAGAAAAATACGGTTTGTTATGAAGAAACGAAAGAAAAATACGGTTTGTTATGAAGAAACGAAAGAAAAATACGGTTTGTTATGAAGAAACGAAAGAAAAATACGGTTTGTTATGAAGAAACGAAAGAAAAATACGGTTTGTTATGAAGAAACGAAAGAAAAATACGGTTTGTTATGAAGAAACGAAAGAAAAATACGGTTTGTTATGAAGAAACGAAAGAAAAATACGGTTTGTTATGAAGAAACGAAAGAAAAATACGGTTTGTTATGAAGAAACGAAAGAAAAATACGGTTTGTTATGAAGAAACGAAAGAAAAATACGGTTTGTTATGAAGAAACGAAAGAAAAATACGGTTTGTTATGAAGAAACGAAAGAAAAATACGGTTTGTTATGAAGAAACGAAAGAAAAATACGGTTTGTTATGAAGAAACGAAAGAAAAATACGGTTTGTTATGAAGAAACGAAAGAAAAATACGGTTTGTTATGAAGAAACGAAAGAAAAATACGGTTTGTTATGAAGAAACGAAAGAAAAATACGGTTTGTTATGAAGAAACGAAAGAAAAATACGGTTTGTTATGAAGAAACGAAAGAAAAATACGGTTTGTTATGAAGAAACGAAAGAAAAATACGGTTTGTTATGAAGAAACGAAAGAAAAATACGGTTTGTTATGAAGAAACGAAAGAAAAATACGGTTTGTTATGAAGAAACGAAAGAAAAATACGGTTTGTTATGAAGAAACGAAAGAAAAATACGGTTTGTTATGAAGAAACGAAAGAAAAATACGGTTTGTTATGAAGAAACGAAAGAAAAATACGGTTTGTTATGAAGAAACGAAAGAAAAATACGGTTTGTTATGAAGAAACGAAAGAAAAATACGGTTTGTTATGAAGAAACGAAAGAAAAATACGGTTTGTTATGAAGAAACGAAAGAAAAATACGGTTTGTTATGAAGAAACGAAAGAAAAATACGGTTTGTTATGAAGAAACGAAAGAAAAATACGGTTTGTTATGAAGAAACGAAAGAAAAATACGGTTTGTTATGAAGAAACGAAAGAAAAATACGGTTTGTTATGAAGAAACGAAAGAAAAATACGGTTTGTTATGAAGAAACGAAAGAAAAATACGGTTTGTTATGAAGAAACGAAAGAAAAATACGGTTTGTTATGAAGAAACGAAAGAAAAAAAAAAAAAAAAAAAAAAAAAAAAAAAAAAAAAAAAAAAAAAAAAAAAAAAAAAAAAAAAAAAAAAAAAAGAGAGAGAGAAACAGAAATAGAGAGAGACAGAGAAATAGAATGAGATAGAGAAATAGAGAGAGAGACAGAGAATCAAAAAAAGAAAAACAGAAAAATAAAAATGGACAGAGAATCAAAAAACGAGAAACAGAAAGAGGGCGAGATAAGTTAAATACCTTTCACTGTCTTCGGCCGGAGATCCTTGGCCTCCTTGACACTCAAGTGGAGGATGACCTCAGGAACCTGATGTTGGCGGACAAACAAACACTTGAGTAGATTATATATAACTTATCTGTCTGTGGGAGGTGCACGTGCTGGTACGTGTACGTGTATGTGGGTGTCTGTGTGTGTGTGTGTGTTTGTGTGTGTGTGTATTTGTGTGTGTGTGTTTGTGTGTGTGTGTGTTTGTTTGTGTGTGTGTGTGTTTGTGTGTGTGTGTGTGTGTGTGTGTGTGTGTGTGTGTGTTTGTTTGTGTGTGTGTGTTTGTGTGTGTGTGTGTGTTTGTGTGTGTGTGTTTGTGTGTGTGTGTGTGTGTGTGTGTTTTGTCTTTTTAGGGTGTGTTGTGTTATGTTGTGATTGTGCTGTGCTTTGCTGTGCTGTTCTGTGTTATGTTGGTATATATTTGTGTGTGTGTGTGTGTGTGTGTGTGTATCTGTGTAATTATGTGT
>BOPN01001461.1:175016-177516 GCA_017312705.2 Penaeus japonicus
CGAGTGGCAGCACGTGTCAGTTACTTGAGCATAATCTGACTCCAGGATGCCGGCCGTGCTTCTGCCGCATCAGACGTCAGCTGATGGCGATCTCTGAGCATCTGCGCGCGCATCTCAATACACGTGACAGGGGCTAAGCATCCCTTGTTCTCCGTTTGGTTTTGGTTTTCGCTTTGTTTTCTCTCGCATGCGTTTTGTGTTGATGCACTCGGTTTTTCAGTATAATTAGATGATTTTGTGCTAATAAGCTCGCATTCACACAAACACACACACAAGCACACACACGCAAACACACACACACACACACACACACACACAACACACACACACACACATAAACACACACACACACACAAGCACACACATGCAAACACACACACACACAAGCACACACGCAAACACACACTCACACACACAAGCACACACACACACACACAAGCACACACACACACATAAACACACACACACACACACACACACACGCAAACACACACACACACACACACACAAGCACACACACACACACAAGCACACACACACACACAAGCACACACACACACACACACACACACACACACAAGCACACTCACACACACACACAAGCACACACACGCAAACAAACACATACACACAGGTTTTCTTTTACGTCATCTGATGTAATAGAAAGTTACTGTGACGTACATTCCACATGACCGAAAATTAACTGAAACGATTCGAACCGCGTGAAGTTCAAAGAAAGCTACATAAAGGTTGCGGCATTTATACACACACACACATATATATGTGTGTGTGTGTATGTATATATAAATGCCACAGCATATATATATATGTGTGTGTGTGTGTGTGTGTGTGTGTGTGTGTGTGTGCATGTGTGTGTGTGCGTGTGTGTAAGAGAGAGAGGAAGAGAAAAAAAAGCCAGAGAAAGAGGAGAGAGAGAGAGAGAAAGAGAAATAGAAAGAGAGAGAGAAACAGAAAGATAGAAAGACAGAGAGCGATAAGCATAGACAGAGACAGAGACAGAGAAACAGAGACAGAAACAGAGACAGAGAGAGAGGGAGTCAAAGAAAAAGAGGGAGAGAAGAGAGAGAGAGAGAGAGGAAAGAAAAAGCGGAAGGGAGAGAACGGAATGTGAGGGGAGAAGAGCGAGGGCGTCAGAGAAATCTAAAAATACCTCCATCCGTCAAAGACGAGGGTGAAGCACGTGGGTTGCGTCTCTTTGCTATTATTTATCTTTGAGAGTAGTTGCGAACACGTGATTGCTTTGTCACTCTTCGATAGATAATGCAAATATGGCGCTTATATGTTGGTAATGTCTGGCTAATTTAGATATAATTCTTGGATCAGTGATATACGATGACTTCCATTTTCATTTTGCAAATAATTCTGATAAGTGAGAATTGTATCTTTGTGTTGTAGGAAAGGGATAATTTCAACATCATTATCCTGAGGGAAACAATGATAATGATAATAAAAGCGAGAAAAATAACAATGATGGTATTATTTCAACTGTGATTATAGAAAAGGAACATATGGTGATTATACTAAATATACTCCATACGAATACTTTAAAACAGGAAAAAAATAATTAACCACATAGTGATACACATAACGGTCAGCATAGCAGTTATGCGGTTATGAGTAAGAGGTAAATGAGTAACCTTAAGAAACCGGTAGATTTGTCGTTTTATTTTAAATTTATCGATTAGTTCTTCGAAACAACGACGAATTGGTAAATACTTGAGATTTCTGAAAAATAATTTTTCTTTGTTGTCATGAGTTGTAATATTTTCGGGGTGGGGTGGGGTGGGGGGGGGGTCATGAGTTTTGATTGAAGAACGTGTTTTTGAAAAATGTTTATGCTTCCTTCATCGATTTTTGCCAAATGGTACCGGTAAATTTCAACAATTTTGCACGCTTGGTTGACACGATAACTCCGCCTGACTTGGGTAGGTCACCTTCGCTATGCCAAAGGTCAATAAAGGTTAGTGTTAACGGACCTTGACTGAATGTATGCACTCTCATGCGTCCTCTACGGATAAGATAACGCTTAATAACTTGGGCATGAATGCGATCACAAGTACACGACTAAAATATCTGCCATAACTCATGGTTTCAATGATAGTTTATGACCGAGAGGAGATTATGTCACGGATGTTCCTTGGATGCTGTCATAGAAGTGTAGTATAAATCCTGACATCCGGGTATCTGTATTGCAGTCCTAGCCTCCTCTGTGTATCTTCTTCTTCTTCCCTTTAAAACCCCTAAAAACAAACAAACAAACAAACACCTCGAAATGGAGTGTTTTTCATTGAATATAAATACCACTTGCATTCTTCTATCAAGAGTGTAAGGAGAAAGGGAACACCATCGCGATGAAGTGTCTACAGCTGCAGCGACATCATTAAAAAAAAAAAAAAAAAAAAAAAAAAAACGAGGCCAGACATTTTATTAAAGGGACTTCTTTGAACCGACCGACCGACCGACCGACCGAGCGACCGAG
>BOPN01001461.1:205016-207889 GCA_017312705.2 Penaeus japonicus
AATAATGATTATAAAAATAATGACAATATGGATAACAAATATGCTAACAATAAAAATAACAATGAAAATAATAATACACATGATTACGATGACAAAAACAATGATCATAATAATGACAGCATAAGAACAAGCCATCAGAATAAGGTTGAATAAATACCATGTTGGTAAAAAGAAACGAAAAAAAACATACTCTAACAAAGCACCCTGACAACTATACAAAACACACGGCCTTAGAATATAGCATAGTCCGAAGTAACTAGGCGAAAATGAAAGTCAAAAACCTTTGGAATTTGAGGATAAAAACAGATTCCCGAAGAACAAGAGACCAGATTTTTTTTTTTTTTTTTTTTTTTTTTTTTCGAAAGGTACGTAGGTCATTAGGAAGATTATGGATGCAGCGTGTCCATTGAGTACTCGAATTGTTGAAAAGAAAAAGGGGGATAAATATCGATGCATAAAAGGGGAATTGAAGAGGGTTTGGAATTGCAGTGAGGTGGGAGTGATCCCTATAATCATTGAAAGGCTTTAGGTACCAATTTTCCAAAAGTGGATACGGAAAATTAGTCCAAACATCAACTTTATAGAGGTCCTGTCTTCTAAGGACAGCGAGGACGCTATATAAATACCAAGGGGTCTCGATATGATGATAATGATGAGGATGATGACAATGATGATGGAGATGATGATAATCACGATTATAATGGTAAGGATTATCATTATTATGAAAATTATCATGATGATGATAATTATTTTTATAATTATCATCATCATTATAATGATAATTGCAAATATTAATGAAAATAATGATGATGATAATGATGATGGAGATAATAATGATCACGATGATAATGATAACAATTATTATTATTATGGAAATGATCACGATTACTGTAACTATTATTACCATTATCATCATCATCATCATCATAGATGCACACTTAAAAATTAATCCTCCTTTGCAATACATGAAGAATAAGAATAAACATTTTCACGATGCATTAAGTTGACACGCAACGATGGCAACGGGTTCATTATGCTCTTGATTATGACTAATGTGGCAATTGCACGTTGCTTAATCTGTGTTTTTTTAGATAAGTAAAATGTGCCCTGTATAAAAATAAATTGATTTATGTAGATAGATATGAATAGATAGATAAATAGCTAAATAAATATGTATATAGTGAGTAAGAGAGAGAGAGA
The DNA here is from genome assembly GCA_017312705.2 of Penaeus japonicus. Classification (NCBI taxonomy): domain Eukaryota; kingdom Metazoa; phylum Arthropoda; class Malacostraca; order Decapoda; family Penaeidae; genus Penaeus; species Penaeus japonicus. Next base: position 206,217 of record BOPN01001461.1, read on the forward strand.
GAGAGAGAGAGAGAGAGAGAGAGAGAGAGAGAGAGAGAGAGAGAGAGAGAGAGAGAGAGAGAGAGAGAGAGAGAGAGAGAGAGAGAGAGAGAGTTAGATAGATAGTTAGTTAGATAGATAGATATATAGATAGATAGATAGATAATTAGATAGATAGATAGATAGATAGAGAGAGAGAGAGAGAGAGAGAATGATAGAAAGAGATAGAGAGATAGAGCAAGCTAGCTAGACAGATAGATAGAAGAGAGAGAGAGAGAGAGAGAGAGAGAGAGAGAGAGAGAGAGAGAGAGAGAGAGAGAGAGAGAGAGAGAGAGAGAGAGAGAGAGAGAGAGAGAGAGAGAGAGAGAGAGAGAGAGAGAGAGAGAGAGAGAGAGAGAGAGAGAGAGAGAGAGAGAGAGAGAGAGAGAGAGAGAGAGAGAGAGAGAGAGAGAGAGAGAGAGAGAGAGAGAGGGGGGGAGAGAGAGAGAGAGAGAGAGAGAGAGAGAGAGAGAGAGAGAGAGAGAGAGAGAGAGAGAGAGAGAGAGAGAGAGAGAGAGAGAGAGAGAGAGAGAGAGAGAGAGAGAGAGAGAGAGAGAGAGAGAGAGAGAGAGGGAGAGAGAGAGAGAAAGAGAGAGAGAGAGAGAGAGAGAGAGAGAGAGAGAGAGAGAGAGAGAGAGAGAGAGAGAGAGAGAGAGAGAGAGAGAGAGAGAGAGAGAGAGAGAGAGAGAGAGAGAAAGAAAGAAATATAGAGATAGATAGATAGCTAGAAATAGAGAAGACGGGGGACATAACGAGAGAGAGAAAAAGAGAGAGAAAAAAACAAATATAGAGATAGATAGATAATAAGAGAGAGGGAGAGAGACATAACGAGAAAGAGAGAGAGAGAGAGAGGGGGGGGGGGGGAGAGGAGGAACAAGAGGAGATTGGGCAGGCTGGCAAACACACCGCCAAGCAAGAAAATTGAGTCAGAAATAGAGAGAGAGAAAAAGAGAGAGAGAGAGAGAGAGAGAGAGAGAGAGAGAGAGAGAGAGAGAGAGAGAGAGAGAGAGAGAGAGAGAGAGAGAGAGAGAGAGAGAGAGAGAGAGAGAGAGAGAGAGAGAGAGAGAGAGAGAGAGAGAGAGAGAGAGAAAGAGGGAGAGAGATAAATAGTTAGTTAGATAGATAGATAGATAGATAGAGAGAGAGAGAGAGAGAGAGAGAGAGAGAGAGAGAGAGAGAAATAGATAGATAGATAGATAGATAGATAGATAGATAGAGAGCGAGAGAGAGAGACAAAGGCAAAAGAAAGTAACACTGAAACAGAAGGGGAGACAGACAGACAGGCAGGCAGATAGATAGACGCGTAAACAGGAAAAACAAAAGGGAAAGAGGAAATCCGGAGAGGAAGGAAGGGAAAAAAGAGTCGAAGATAAGAATAAGATAAATAGAAAATGAAAAAAAGAGAGAGAAAAAAAAATACAAATGGAGGAACAGACGAACTAGTGAGAAAGATATAGGAGAAGGAGAAAAGAGAGAAAGAGAGAAAGAAAGAGGAAGAGAGAGAGAAAGAGAGGGAGTGGGAGGGAAGGAGATAGAAGAGAGAGAGAGAGAGAGAGAGAGAGAGAGAGAGAGAGAGAGAGAGAGAGAGAGAGAGAGAGAGAGAGAGAGAGAGAGAGAAAGAGAGAGAGAGAGAGAGAGAGAGAGCGAGAGAGAGA
>BOPN01001461.1:213451-218451 GCA_017312705.2 Penaeus japonicus
AGAAAGGAGTGGGTGAGGGAAAGAAAGGGATGGAGTGAGGGGAAGAAAGGGATGGAGTGAGGAAAGAAGGGGATGGTGAGGGAAAAGGATGGGTGAGGGAAAGGGATGGAGTGAGGGAAAAGGGATGGAGTGAGGAAGAAAGGGATGGATTGAGGGAAAAGGAATGGGGATGGGTGAGGGGAAAGGGATGGTGAGGAAGGGATGGGTGAAGGGATGGAGTGAGGGGGGAAAAGGGATGGATTGAGGGAAAGAGAAAGGGATGGAGTGAGGAAAGGGATGGATTGAGGGGAAGAAAGGAAGGATGGTGAGGGAAAGAAAGGGATGGAGTGAGGGGGAAAGAAAGGGATGGGTGAGGGAAGAAAGGGATGGAGTGAGGGGAAAGAAAGGGATGGAGTGAGGGAAAGAGAAAGGGATGGAGTGAGGGAAAGAGAAAGGGATGGGTGAGGGAAAGAAAGGGATGGGTGAGGGGGAAAGAAAGGGATGGGTGAGGGGGGGAAAGAAAGGGATGGAATGAGGGGAAAGAAAGGGATGGAGTGAGGGGAAAGTTGATGAGGGGGGAAAGAAAGGGATGGAGTGAGGGAAAGGGATGGGTGAGGGAAGAAAGGGATGGAGTGAGGGGGAAGAAAGGGATGGATTGAGGGAAAGAGAAAGGGATGGAGTGAGGGGAAAGAAAGGGATGGAGTGAGGGGAAAGAAAGGGATGGAGTGAGGGGAAAGAAAGGGATGGAGTGAGGGAAAGAGAAAGGGATGGAGTGAGGGGAAAGAAAGGGATGGGTAAGGGGAAAAGAAAGGGATGGTGAGGGAAAGAAAGGGATGGTGAGGAAAGGGATGGGTGAGGGAAAAGAAAGGGATGGAATGAGGGGAAAGAAAGGGATGGAGTGAGGGAAAGAGAAAGGGATGGAGTGAGGGGAAAGAAAGGGATGGAGTGAGGGGAAAGAAAGGGATGGAGTGAGGGGAAAGAAGGGATGGGTGAGGGGGAAGAAAGGGATGGAGTGAGGGGAAAGAAAGGGATGGAGTGAGGGGGAAGAAAGGGATGGATTGAGGGAAAGAGAAAGGGATGGGTGAGGGAAAGAAAGGGATCAGGTGAGGGAAAGAAAGGGATGGGTGAGGGGAAAGAAAGGGATGGGTGAGGGGGAAAGAAAGGGATGGAGTGAGGGGGAAAGAAAGGGATGGAGTGAGGGAAAGAAAGGGGAAGGAGTGAGGGGAAAGAGAAAGAGGATGGAGTGAGGGAAAGGGATGAGTGAGGGAAAGAAAGAGGGATGGAATGAGGGGAAAGAAAGGGATGGAGTGAGGGGGAAAGAAAGGGATGGAGTGAGGGAAAGAAAGGGATGGAGTGAGGGAAAAGAAAGGGATGGAGTGAGGGAAAAGGGATGGTGAGGGGAAGAAAGGGATGGAGTGAGGGGAAAGAAAGGGATGGAGTGAGGGGAAAGAAAGGGATGGAGTGAGGGAAAGAGAAAGGGATGGAGTGAGGGGAAAGAAAGGGATGGAGTGAGGGGAAAGAAAGGGATGGAGTGAGGGAAAGAGAAAGGGATGGAGTGAGGGGAAAGAAAGGGATGGAGTGAGGGGAAAGAAAGGGATGGAGTGAGGGGAAAGAAAGGGATGGAGTGAGGGAAAGAGAAAGGGATGGAGTGAGGGGAAAGAAAGGGATGGAGTGAGGGGAAAGAAAGGGATGGAGTGAGGGGAAAGAAAGGGATAGGTGAGGGAAAGAAAGGGATGGGTGAGGGGGGAAGAAAGGGATGGATTGAGGGAAAGAGAAAGGGATGGAGTGAGGGGAAAGAAAGGGATGGAGTGAGGGGAAAGAAAGGGATGGAGTGAGGGGAAAGAAAGGGATGGAGTGAGGGGAAAGAAAGGGATGGAGTGAGGGGAAAGAAAGGGATGGAGTGAGGGAAAGAGAAAGGGATGGAGTGAGGGGAAAGAAAGGGATGGAGTGAGGGGAAAGAAAGGGATGGAGTGAGGGGAAAAGAAAGGAGATGGAATGAGGGGAAAGAAAGGGATGGTGAGGGAAAGGGATGGAGTGAGGGGAAAGAAAGGGATGGAGTGAGGGAAAGAGAAAGGGATGGAGTGAGGGAAAGAAGGGATGAGTGAGGGAAAGAAAGGGATGGGTAGAGGGGAAAGAAAGGGATGGAGTGAGGGAAAGAAAGGGATGGAGTGAGGGAAAGAAAGGGATGGAGTGAGGGGGAAAAGGGATGGGTGAGGGGAAAGGGATGGGTGAGGGGGAAAAGGGATGGGTGAGGAAGAAAGGGATGGAGGTGAGGGAAAGAAAGGGATGGAGTGAGGGGAAAGGATGGACTGAGGGGAAAAGAAAGGGATGGAGTGAGGGGAAAGAAAGGGATGGAGTGAGGGAAAGAGAAAGGGATGGAGTGAGGGGAAAGAAAGGGATGGAGTGAGGGGAAAGAAAGGGATGGAGTGAGGGGAAAGAAAGGGATGGAGTGAGGGGAAAGAAAGGGATGGAGTGAGGGGAAAGAAAGGGATGGAGTGAGGGGAAAGAAAGGGATGGATTGAGGGAAAGAGAATGGGATGGAGTGAGGGGAAAGAAAGGGATGGAGTGAGGGGGAAAGAAAGGATGGTTGAGGAAAAGGTGGGGATGAATGAAGAGGAAGAAGAGGATGGTTAAGGAAAGAATGGGGATGGAGTGGAAAGGATTAAGACTAGAGAAAGAAGAGGATGAACAGGGAGGAGGAAAAGGGGGATGAATGAGAGAAAGGGATGGAGTGGGGAAAGGGATGGAGTGAGGGGAAAGAAAGGGATGGAGTGAGGGGAAAGAAAGGGATGGAGTGAGGGGAAAGAAAGGGATGGAGTGAGGGAAAGAGAAAGGGATGGAGTGAGGGGAAGAAGGGATGGGTGAGGGGAAAGAAAGATGGAGTGAGGGAAGAGAAAGGGATGGGTGAGGAAAAGGGATGGGTGAGGAAAGAAAAAGGGATGGTGAGGGAAAGAAAGGGATGGAGTGAGGGGAAAGAAAGGGATGGAGTGAGGGGAAAGAAAGGGATGGAGTGAGGGAAAGAAAGGGAATGAGTGAGGGGAAAGAAAGGGATGGAGTGAGGGGAAAGAAAGGGATGGAGTGAGGGAAAGAGAAAGGGATGGAGTGAGGGGAAAGAAAGGGATGGAGTGAGGGAAAGAGAAAGGGATGGAGTGAGGGGAAAGAAAGGGATGGAGTGAGGGAAAGAGAAAGGGATGGAGTGAGGGGAAAGAAAGGGATGGAGTGAGGGGAAAGAAAGGGATGGATTGAGGGAAAGAGAAAGGGATGGAGTGAGGGGAAAGAAAGGGATGGAGTGAGGGGAAAGAAAGGGATGGAGTGAGGGGAAAGAAAGGGATGGAGTGAGGGGAAGAGAAAGGGATGGAGTGAGGGGAAAGAAAGGGATGGAGTGAGGGAAAGAGAAAGGGATGGAGTGAGGGGAAAGAAAGGGATGGAGTGAGGGGGGGGAGAAGGGATGGAGTGAGGGGAAAGAAAGGGATGGAGTGAGGGAAAGAAAGGGATGGAATGGGGGGAAGAAAGGGATGGATTGAGGGAAAGAGAAAGGGATGGAGTGAAGAAAGGGATGGGTGAGGGGAAAGAAAGGGATGGAATGGGGGAAGAAAGGGATGGAGTGAGGGAAAGAGAAAGGGATGGAGTGAGGGGAAAGAAAGGGATGGAGTGAGGGAAAGAGAAAGGGATGGAATGAGGGGAAAGAAAGGGATGGAGTGAGGGGAAAGAAAGGGATGGAGTGAGGGGAAAGAAAGGGATGGAGTGAGGGAAAGAGAAAGGGATGGAGTGAGGGGAAAGAAAGGGATGGAGTGAGGGAAAGAGAAAGGGATGGAGTGTGGGGAAAGAAAGGGATGGAATGAGGGAAAAGGGATGGGTGAGGGGAAAGAAAGGGATGGAGTGAGGGGAAAGAAAGGGATGGATTGAGGGAAAGAGAAAGGGATGGAGTGAGGGGAAAGAAAGGGATGGAGTGAGGGGGAAAGAAAGGGATGGATTGAGGGAAAGAGAAAGGGATGGAGTGAGGGGAAAGAAAGGGATGGAGTGAGGGGGAAGAAAGGGATGGATTGAGGGAAAGAGAAAGGGATGGAGTGAGGGGAAAGAAAGGGATGGAGTGAGGGGAAAGAAAGGGATGGAGTGAGGGGAAAGAAAGGGATGGAGTGAGGGGAAAGAAAGGGATGGAGTGAGGGGAAAGAAAGGGATGGAGTGAGGGGAAAGAAAGGGATGGAGTGAGGGAAAGAGAAAGGGATGGAGTGAGGGGAAAGAAAGGGATGGAGTGAGGGGAAAGAAAGGGATGGAGTGAGGGGAAAGAAAGGGATGGGGGAAAAGGGATGGATTGAGGGAAAAGAAAGGGATGGGTGAGGGAAGAAAGGGATGGGTGGGGGAAAAGGGGATGGAATGGGGGGGAAGAGAAAGGGATGGATTGAGGGAAAGAGAAAGGGATGGGTGAGGGAAAAGGGATGGAGTGAGGGAAGAAAGGGATGGAATGAGGGGGAAAGAAAGGGATGGGTGAGGGGAAAGAAAGTGGGTGAGGAAAAGAAAGGGATGGAGTGAGGGGGAAGAAAGGGATGGATTGAGGGAAGAGAAAGGGGATGGAGTGAGGGGAAAAGAAAGAGGGATGGAGTGAGGGGAAGAAAAGGGATGGATTGAGGGAAAGAGAAAGGGATGGAGTGAGGGGAAAGAAAGGGATGGAGTGAGGGAAAGAGAAAGGGATGGAGTGAGGGGAAAGAAAGGGATGGAGTGAGGGGAAGAAAGGGATGGGTGAGGGGGAAAGAGAAAGGGATGGAGTGAGGGAAAGAAAGGGATGGAGTGAGGGAAAGAAAGGGATGGAGTGAGGGAAAGAGAAAGGGATGGGTGAGGGAAAGAAAGGGATAGGTGAGGAAAGAGAAAGGGATGGAGTGAGGGGAAAGAAAGGGATGGAGTGAGGGGAAAGAAAGGGATGGAGTGAGGGGGAAAGAAAGGGATGGAATGAGGGGAAAGAAAGGGATGGAGTGAGGGGAAAGAAAGGGATGGAGTGAGGGGAAAGAAAGGGATGGAGTGAGGGA
>BOPN01001461.1:230951-233451 GCA_017312705.2 Penaeus japonicus
TATATTCATTATTAACATCATATCCATCATATCATAATACCCACTTTTATTATCATGATTCCTTATCATTATCATCATAATTATTGTTCTTATTTAAAGGAAAAATCCTTGCGAGGAATGTGTTACGGAAATACCACTGCCACCAATATGTAAATATGTAAATATGTAAATGGTTTGATCTAAAAACTGAAAACAAAAAAACTTGGTGTTTACTTTTTTATCAAAAGAGCTGACACCATCTGCAGAAAAAAAACAACAACAATAACAGTGTATATGATCCTAAAAAAATATTTAAAGAAATAAGATTTAAAAAAAATGATAAGTAGGGTCACGTAGCATGGTAGATAAATCATTTTCAAGTTGTAATAAGCATGTGGGCGTTGCAGGGAGTGTTTGTTGATCAAAAATCGCTCCAGGGATGTCTAATTGGGGGATATCAGCAGAAACTATGTGCTAAGAACAATACATTCAAGAGCATATACATAGGTAAGTAAATAAATATATAAATAAACACACACACATACACGGACGTGTGTGTGTGTGTGTGTGTGTGTGTGTGTGCATGTATATACATATATGTATATATATAAATATATATATATATATATATATATATATATGTATATATATATATATATATATATACATATATATATATACATATATATAAAGCAGACAAAAAGAACAATAGAAAAATAGCAAAGCTTGTGACTGACCGAGAAAATGTGATCTTTAGGTGTAAAATCTACCCAAAAATAACACTAGGATAAATATACACACTCTAACCAGGCAAAGGACACGAGTCCCATCTAACCCTTTTCCTGTGAATCGATAATCCCATTTTCTTTAACAATTAGCTTAATATATTCCTTTCCACTATCTATTCATAATTTAAGATTTCAATCCCCTTTGCTTAACCCTTCCTCGGATGGGTATATGTGTATTTTCAATTAATTCCTAGAATTAGGGAATGATATTTGAGTCTTTTATTTGATATGATAACACTGTGATGCTAATGATCATTTCGTTACACATAATTACACAAACGGAGGAATAGATAGGTTGCATTAAAAAAAATAAAGAAACTGCAGTTCGAAAATGATCTTATTAAGTGATAAGTGAAACATGCCCGATGTGGAATGGTTAATGTGGCTCTGAATACAAAATCTGGCAATAACATTCGTAAAATTATCGAAAACATTATCATATCTTACATAATTCATTCATTTTGGAGTGTAAAGAGTGTAAAAACAAAATGGTAACACGTTGGTAAGCCTGTGTGTGTGTGTGTGTGTGTGTATGTGTGTGTGTGTGTGTGTGTGTACATTGTACTCTTTAGATCTCTGTGTATCATTTTATTCCAAAAAGGGTTAGATATGTACGCAATTTTAGTTCTCTATATCGAGATTACCAAATAAAATCGGTTAAAAGGCAAAACGAAGACCTAACCGCCATCTTCCTGAATAAAACGATACCAAAATTATCGTTATTCAAAAACAGGAAAACATCCTACTTAAAACCTTCAAATCTACGTTTCCTTTTCCTTCCTGTCCTTGCTGAGCTTGTAGATTTTTGTTCAGTGAAGATGGAATTGCTGTCATTCTACTTAGGAAGACAATCTTCAAGACACATATATTTCATTTTTTAATTTGCATATTTCTTATAAAAAAAGGAAATATGACAATCTTCTTAGAAAACAGATCGAAACTGAAAGAAGTGGTCTTGACATGTCCTATCCATTGTTTTCCGATCTCATTTTCACAAGCCAGAAAGAGAGAGAGAGAGAGAGAGAGAGAGAGAGAGAGAGAGAGAGAGAGAGAGAGAGAGAGAGAGAGAGAGAGAGAGAAAGAGAGATAGAGGCAGACAAACAGACAGTCTGGCAGCAAGAAGACAGACAAGAGAGAGAGAGAGACAGATAGATAGAGAGAGAGAGAGGGTGGGGGGAGGGAGAGAGAGCGAGCGAGAGAAAGTAGAGAGAGAGAGAAAGAGAGAGAGAGACAGCTCCAAAGAAACATGATTCCAGACCGGGAGAGAGAGAGAGAGAGAGAGAGAGAGAGAGAGAGAGAGAGAGAGAGAGAGAGAGAGAAAGAAAGAGAGAGAGAGAGAGAGAGAGAGAGAAAGAGAGGGAAAGAGAGAGGGTATACAGTGTACGATATGAACATTTTAATCCACTGCACCCACTCGTTGTATACAGATACATTTTCGTTGTTAAACAAAAGAAAATCGATGCAGATAAGTAAGAGAGATATGAGTATGGAATATACTTTCTTAATTAAGCAAATACCTACTTTCACATCCCCTTCCCAAGGACTTATATATGTTGTTATTGTTGTTTTCAATTTAACAATTATGCAAAACATCAGAGTAGTTTTTTTTTTATCAAAATAATATTGAAATTAAAGAAAACGCAATCCCTGGTGCTCAGTCTTTCTGAAGGAAATGAGTCATGTCATATCTTCCTAGCTAGAAAAATATATGCCCAGTAGAAAGGAAAAGGCTG
>BOPN01001461.1:253451-255951 GCA_017312705.2 Penaeus japonicus
GACTGGGATTAACTGTGCTACCACTGAAGCCTGATTTCTTTGCCTGTTCATATATGTTGTTATGGTGTTTTATTACTGTGATCATTGTGCTGTTGTGTTAATTACTTACATCTTGTGTACCATAACCGTCCTATAAAGAAAATTTGAGACAAGCCCGAAAAAGCCAGATATTAGTGATGGCTGAATAAAAGCCCTACCAGATAAGATAATTGATTTAACTTACCTTGCTATGAAAATAACAATATATATATATATATATATATATATATAAAATGTTTATAGTTGTGTATGTGCATATCTATATATAATGCTAAAGATGATAATAGTAATTATAATGATAATACAGAAATTCAGTGCCTTTTGTACCATAATACCCAAAGGTAGAAACAATGGTCCTACCGTTCAATACTGGTTGGGAGGACTGAATTGGAAACTGAAAACGAATGGTTGAAATGAAAGGTAGACACAACGGCAATCAGCACTGGACAAACAACAAAGCAGGGTCAGACTCCATCCCTCACTCAGTAAGATATCAACAAACATCAGGTCAAAGGGCGTTCCTCCCAGAATAACCCGACTGGTGACCTATATTAGTTATTGCCTTTCATCGATTGTGGAATTGTGGAAGTAGTCAAAATATAGTGAATGTATTGATAATAAGGGAGGTGTTGATAACGATGGGAGTAATAGTAATGATTGATAATGAAAACGGTAATGATGATAATGATGATTGTAATACTGGTGATGTGATTGAAAGTAATGTTGATAATTATGGTGAAGGTGATAATGATAATGGAGGTATTAACAACAATGATAAAATGTTAATGAAGATGGTAATGATGATAATAGCAATAATGATGATAACAATAACAATGATGATAATAATTGCATTACTGATAATGACTGTAATAGTAATGATAATACTAATAATGAAAGTAATAAAGATAAAAATAATAATGATAAGAATAATAATGATAATGAGGATGAGGATGACATTGATAATAATCCTTGATAACAATTGCAATGATTGAACAAAAACAACCGAACGGTGCAAACAGCCGAACGAAACAAGCAGAACGCAAGCAAGAGAGAAGAATAAACAGCGTCTGACGAAACAACAGATTGGAGAATAAAACCGATCCCCCAAATCCCATTACACCATCAAGCATCAAGTTCCAAATTCGAGATCATTCTGCCATCCAGCCCCCCTCCCCCCCCCCCCCCCCCCCCCCCCCCCCCCCCCCCCCAACCCACGTTTCCACACGCTGTCTTCACCCTCCTCGGCGACACAGAGTTTTAGTATATCGCTCTCGGTCCCTTCGTCGGGTAGGTAGGTAGGTAGGTAGGTGAGTTTCCCTTCACTCCTCACTATCGATCGCTGGCCATGGGTAGCAGCAGCGTGGGGCGAAGGAACCAGCTTCTTTGTCCTCCTGCTCCTGCTCCTGCTGCTGCTGTTGCTGGGAATTCCGGCTATCGTGCCTGCTGCTGCTGCTTCTGCTGGGAATTCAGGCTATCGTGCGTTATCTAGTCAGCGGGAAGGCTGGAAGAGCAGCTCTGGCTATCGTGTGGGGAAGGAAGACGTGTTGAAGAGCCGTCGGGGAATCCTATCTCGAGTTTGGAGCCTCGTAGGATGGAGAGGAAGGGGAAGGATATCTAGGCTTGTGTGGGTGATGCTGTGGATTAGGGGGTGGGGGGTGGGGGGGTAAATCATGGAGCTGAGGTAGGTGGGGAAGGGGGGGGGATTGGAGAGAGGGTGGGGGTGGGGGTGGGGGTTGGAGAGAGGGTGGGGGTGGGGGTGGGGGGAGGGTAAGAGGAGGGGGGGAGTAGGAAGAAGAGGAGGCGAGGTCCGCAAGTATCGTCATGCTGGGGGGGAAAGGTACGACGATTGCGTCATCAGCTGTTACTGGTGGGGAATAGAGTAGCGAATTTGCCGTTGCTTTCTCGTTGCACACATACACACACGTACACACACACACACACAGGGAGAGAGGATATATAGCCCGCATGTGTTGTTAGTGTTGCTGAGTCATGATCCCCGACCTAAGGTTCATGCACACGATCCAACTGTGGGTTCCGTAGACTCTCCCCCGCTCTCTCTCTGTTGTTGTTCTGCCGTTCTGTTTGCAACTTCCTTACAACTTCACGACTCTCATGTGTATATATGTGTGGTCCCCCCTCTCCCCCCCCCCCCCCCCCCCCCCCATAATCGTCTCTGTTTTATGGTTATGAGTGCACTGCTTAATCTTTCTCTCTCCCCGGATAATGGCCGAGGATGTGTTCCCCTTGTCTCTCTCTGCCTCTCATGGGTGTGTGTGTGTGTGTGTTCTCGCTTGCTTTCATTATATTACGTCACTGTTTGCTCCCCGTTTCCCTTCAATGCTTCATGGACTGTTTACACTTCCTGTTTGTCTCGCGCATAGCCACGTAGGAGTGTGTATATTTCCTCGTGTTCTCTTGTACTGTCGTCCGTGTATTTGCATTTATGAAGAGGTGAGGTGCT
>BOPN01001462.1:7500-17500 GCA_017312705.2 Penaeus japonicus
GTGTGTGTGTGTGTGTGTGTGTGTGTGTGTGTGTGTGTGTGTGTGTGTGTGTGTGTGTGTGTGTGTATATATATATATATATATATATATATATATATATATATATATATATATATATATATACTCACTTACTCTCCAAACCTAACCTTTCTAAACTGCTTTTCCTACTTCCCTCCTACTCTCCTAATTAGATTTTGCCACCTCCTGATGCCCTGGTCAAGATATAAACACACTTTCTAGGCTTGACGTGTCTAGACGAGATTCAAAACGTTGTTAATATTTTTACTGTATAATGTTCAAGAAATTTCGAATTGCCTTCCTTCTTTCTTTCATTCTCCCCTCTCTCCTCCCTTTCTCCTTTCACCCCTCACCCCGTTTTCCCTTTCTCCCTCTTCCTTCCTACCCTCCTTGCCTACTTCTCCCTTTTCCTTCCCCTTTCCTCTCCTCCATACCTTCTAGAACCACCCCACATGAAATGTAAACAACCTTGAGGTAATCTAACATTCTCTGGTAAGATATAGCATCAAGTGCTTGGATTTTTCCTTCTTTTCTTAACACATTTACTTGCGTGCCTTTATCTCAACTATGTATTGATATGTGATACGTTTACAAGTATAACTTCGATAATCTATATAAAAAACTAACCAACCATCCGATTATTTGTTCACTTATTCATTCATTTATCCATGGACTTTATTCTTAACCTATCTGTCATATGTATGCTTAGGTATATTTGTCTATCGCCCATCCATTTATCAACTCATCCACATATTAGTCTTCCTATTTACTCCATCCCTCACAATCATTTTTTCGTATATCCATCCACCGTTCTATCCACACTCATAGATCTACTTATTCATCCATTACCTCATCAACCTTCCTATTCACTCTATCCTTCCCACCCATGGTTTTCATCCATCTATCCATTCATTCATCTTTCTCTCTATACTCTACTTATTCATCTATTAACTCATCCACACATCAACCTTTTCGCTCTATCCCTCCCACCTATTGTTTTCATCCATCTATCTATCTATTTACCTATCCATTCATTCATTCATCTGTCCATCCATTCATCCATCTATCCATACTCATATGTCTACTTACCCCGTTTAGGTGTACGTATGGTCCTGTTCTGCTTTCCTTCCTTGTCCCTCATGGTCGCCTTTTTCTCACAATACTCATGGTCTTCACTTTTTCTCCATCCTTCCTCATCGTCTTCCTCAATGAGCATCTCTTCCTCACTTTCCGGATCTGTGCTCTCTTCATCATTCTTCGCGTCTGTGCTTTCTTCCTCATTCTTCGAGTCTGTAGTTCCTTCCTCATTCTCTGGGTCTCTGTCCTCTACTTCATTCTTCAAATAAGTGATTTCTTCCTCGTTCTTCAAGCCTAGGCATTCTTCTTCATTCTCTGTGTCTGTGATTCCTCCCTCATTCTTCAGGTTTTCATCCTCAATCTTCGGGTCTGTGCCCTCTGCTTCATTCTTCAAGCTTTCCTCCTCATTTTCCTTCTCATTCTTCAGACCTGTGTCTTCTTCATCATCAATCGGTTCTGTGCTATCTTCCTCATTCTTCAGGTCTGTCGTCTCTTCCTCATTCTTCAAGTATGTGCCCTCTCCTTTATTCATCGGATCCGCGTTTTCTTCCTCATTCTCCGGCTCTGAACACTTTCCCTCATTCTTCTGGTTTGTTTCCTCTTCATTCTTCGGGTTTGTGATTTCTTCCTCCTTCTTTGGGTCAGTGCTTTCTTCCTCATAATTCAGGCCCATGTAATCCTCCTCATTCTCCGGGACTGTCCATTCTACCTCATTCTTTGTGTCTGTGTTTTCTTCCTCATTCTTTTGTCCCGCATTATCCAGGTCTTGGCTGTACCCCTTATTCTCTAGGTTTTGACTGTGTTCCACATTCTGGGGATCTTTCCTTTCTTCCTCAGTCTCCAGGTCCTGGCTGTACCCCTTATTCTCTAGGTTTTGACTGTGTCCTTCACTTTCCAGGTCTTCGTTGCGTGCATTGCCTAAATTCATGATATAATCTTCATGCACTGATTCACTCTTGGAGTCCACGTTAGGTCTTTGTTCACTCGTCTGTGCTGTGCGTTGCTTCTCGCACAGTTTGTCATCCATGATTTACTCAGGACCACACAGTTCGCTTCCTGTAAAAGACATAAGACATTAAAGCGGTGATGATGGGGACCTCCACTCCTGCTACAGCTGTAAACAAAGAATTACCACCCACCAATCCTCGTGCACTGCTGTGTATCTTGCTACTACCTTAGTGTGTGTGTGTGTGTGTGTGTGTGTGTGTGTGTGACCTTAACACTAGCCAACCCAACCCTTTCTGCTCGGGAATGTTTTCCATGTTTTTCCTTCATCTATGTGAGTAGATGTGAGGACTGAACGACTCACCTCATGAACGTGCATAACAACCACGCCCCCCCCCCGTCACTAACGGTCATAACCCCCCCCCCCCCCCTAAACTTTAACTTCCCTCCACCTACCTTCCCCCTCCCCCCCTCACCCCTTCACCTCAGCCTATGACCTCCCCCCCTCCCATCCGCTTCCCCACACCCGGGACTAAACAGCTCACCACGGGTACACCTGTACCCCTATAGTGGTCAAAACAACCCCGCCTCCCTCACCCCTTCACCTCCGACTCTGACCTCTCCCCCACCCTCCTCCCTCTGGACACAAGCGGTAATTACCATAGAAAGCGCGAGACTTAGTTATTAACCCTAGTTAATGATGTTATTAAGTAAGTAAAGGTTTACAACAGCTAATCTACTCACCTGAAACAGCAGGAGTTAATTACCTTACAAATTCGATCTATAGGACCATTTTGGCGGTTGGAAGCATTAGAAAGCACAAATATGAGTGAAAACTACGAATTCTACAATGTGAGGTCTTCGGAATGCAGCAATGTTATCCACTCAAGCGAGGATGAGAACAGCAGAGGGGATGTAACATGTTTACTATTGATATCGGAAACTCCAACAGTAATTAAGGATGGCATAGAACAGACAATCACCTGCACACTCGAGCAGTTAATAATCTGCTTGGGCGAGTAGGTAATTATCTACCGATCTGAGACATATCCGTCACCTTGTCTGTCATACCAGCAACGAAAAGGAAAGTTACTCGCGAAATACATCTCGTACAATATAAAAAGACCTCAACTCTCCTGTTCAATCACTAGTATTACCCGAACTGTGAAAGTGCTCACTATGGCCAAAACCGCTAAATATTGTCCTAACCAAAGACTATGAAGGAGATCCAATACGTCCTTGAGACAGTGAAAACAGCGCTCTAGATCCTGAGTGTTTCTTTTCGTTTTTTTGAATCTCCTACTTCAAAATGGAGATGAAATAAAATGTGAGAGGTAACATAAAACAATCAAGGTTACGATAAAGAACTCGTTATTCTGTGAAGTGCTTTAGACTTTGTGTTTCTGAGTGAAATAAGTGAGCAGTGAGTGAGTAAACACCGGCCTTGCCGGGGGCATGCCCCGAGGGCAACTAGGCTGTCCCTGGCTGATGACGTCATTTTGACGTCATCCATAATGGCCGGTTACACACCGCCTGTGATCTGACATGTAAAGTAATTTTTGACATTTTGAAAATAGATCCAGAAGATATAATCGGGTTTCAACACGTTAGAAATAATGAAGTGATAATAAAATTCAAAGAGAACAAGAAGTTTTTAGAATTTTGCAACAAATATGAAGAAAAAAAAAAACCTATCAAAAACTCAAGCGAAAAGGTAAAAATATTGAATTTCAGTCAAGTATTTGCATACGTATCAATTAGATGCACCATTTGATATGGACAATGATGTTCTAGAACAAGTACTCATTAAATACGGGAAAGTGTACAACATAAAAATAAATAGGCATACATATGGTAAAGCTGAAGACCTGTTAAACGGCACACGGACAGCAAAAATGGAAATAATATATAACATTCCGTCTACAATGACAATATGTGGACACAGTGTTATTTTTTTCTACAATGGACAAACTAAGACGTGTCATAAATGCGGGAGGGCTGATCATCTGGCAGCATCTTGCACACATGAAGACCGTATCAATATCGTTAACGATAAAGACTTTCCTCCGTTAAGAAAAGAATCAAATGAGGACGAATGTAGTGAAACACAAGCAAAACCAGAAGGAATGTCAAAAGAAACGAATGCACTTCAAAATGACCTTGAGGAAATAAGGACAGAAATAGAGCAGATCGAGCAGATGGCGCAGATGGAGCCTAGCGGGAATGCAGAGGTTTTGGAAATACCGGGAGGTCAGAGTACAGCTGGACAACAGGAATCTGCACAGGCTGATATGCATGAAAGTGCGGATACAAGGGAACCGAGAGGGGAAGCTGAAGAGGAATGTGAGAGGAGAAAACAGAAAGTACAAAGGGCAGCGCAGGTGGAAACGGGAAACATGGAAACAGAAAAGGAGCTGATAATTAAACAGACCAAGGTGGGAACAACAACAGAACGGCAAGATGTAGCTGGCGAGATGCAGACGCAACTGCGAAAATTGGCGAACGAGCAACAGGACAGAGATGGCGAACTAGTAGCGGAGAGAGAGATGGCAGGATGCGTAGAAAGTAGTGGAACAAAGAAAGAAATAATTACAGGTGGATGTGGGAAGCAAATGCAAGTGGAAATGGTGGAAAGAAGATACGAGGAAAATAGAGAAAAGAGGACAGAAAAAGAGATATCAACGTCGTTACATGAGGAAGATGACGAGATCCAAAGAGAAAAAAAGATGGCAAGGTGGTTACGTGACGAAATTGATGAGATGCTGGAGGTAGGAGACACGCCCAGATGTCCAAGCCAAGGGGGTGAGCAGCAGATGGAGGCGGACAGGCAGGTGGACAAAAGCTCAGAGGGAATAAAAAAAAGGTAAAGACTGCATTACGTATGTTCAAACAGTGGCGGATATACATCAAATAGATCATAATTGGACTTGCTATAAAATGACTTGACTAGTTGGGAGGGACAGGAAAGAAAATAGAAAGAAAAGTAGGACCGAAATACAAAGAGACAAAAGACCTCCCTTACATAGTGTTTATTTCTATTATATAAAAATGTCTCTAACAATAGCTACCCTTACCATAAATGGGCTAAATGATGTTTGTAAACAAATGAAACTAGCATCCTTTGCAAATCTTCCTAAGACAGATATTTTGATGCTGCAGGAGCATAATGTTAAATACGAAGTGAATTTAAAATATTTACAAGATTATTTCGATGTTATTCTAAATACGTGTGTTAACTTGAAAGGAGGCACTGCCTTTCTTAAAAAATAAGAAAGGAATCAAGGTATTAAGCACTGAAATGGATGCTGAAGGACAGATAGAGTATGAAGGTAGAATATTGTGATAGGACAGATATGGTTTAGATAAGAATGTAACATCGGTAGAATGTATTAACCTTGTCATGATAGTTTCATTTGATTGTAAATAATGAACTTCTGTTGTATCTCAATATATTGTAATAATACATTAGTAAATTGTATAAAATTAGTTTTTAAGTAAAAAAAAAAAAAAAAAAAAAAAAAACTATGAAGGAAAGATAGAAGACTTTTATTATGGCTGTTATAGTAGTAGTTGGCAACTCGCTTAAAGTAACGCACAAACGAACACACACAAATCCGCTCTACGTAGAGATGGCGTTACTGGTCATTCTGTCGTCTGTTTGTTTACATTTTTGTGACCGGGAAATTTGACATTTCCGCAGAAGTAGCTCAATGTCAACCAACAAAAACACGGAGTCCGATTGTGAACGTCACAGAATAAAGAGCTTACTTACATAATGTGAACTTTACTATTATTGGAAGATTGAATAGTGCAAAAGGAAATATAAATGGACACAAACCTAAATCCAGAACCAGGAGAAGAACCTGGTACATATAAAGGTATGGACATTGAACACCAAAACAAAGGGCACAAAAACGTGATCACCGGCGACTTGGAAGAAAATCTATTCCCAAAGCGACCACGAATTGAAACCGGCTGGAAGAACACATCATCAGAAATGATCAACAAGAACAAGGAAACAGTAAACTAGCAAGTAGAACAAAACTATGTTGTTCTTATTCAATTAAAAGGAGAATCAATTACTTCAAATTTCAACAATCCGATCAAACTAACGGATGCAATTAACAAATCTGTATTCCAAAAGTACATAAAAGAAGATACTCTTAGATTTCTCGGAAAAGGGAAAGCAATCCGCTTTGAAGTAAATGATATATCCAAAATAGATCATTTAAATGGCATAGAACATCTAGGAGATTGGGAGGTACAATGTAAACAACCGGCATCCAGTAAATTTACAGGATGTTCATATGGAACAATATACCCCATAGAGACAGACATATATAAACACAATAAAGGACAAAATCAAAATAATATGGGGAGACAACTCCGAGATTCAAGAAATTATTAGAATGACAAAATGTAACAAAGATAAAGAAAGTGACCAAAAAGGAATACCAACAAAATCTTTAAGGATAACATTTAAAGGTCCTCTGCCAGAAAGAGTTGCTATAGGTCACACATCATACAAAGTTTATCAATATACTTTTCCAATACCTAGATGTTTTAACTGCCTATGTTATGGTCATGAAGTGTTAACATGTAAATAAAAAAAGGTGTAGTAATTGCAGTAAATTTGATCACAACTATAAGGATTGTACTAATCCCTCATATTGTTTTTACTGTGAAGAAGCACATCCACCAATAGACATTTCCTGTAAAATGCACAAAAAAGCCCTAGAAATTAAAAAGAAAAACATGACACCAAACAATATAGACATAAAAATACAACTACATCAACTGAAACCTAACACAAAACAAGAAAAGATAACAGATAGAAATAAGGATACAATAAACAGGGCAACATCCAACCAAACACAAAACAACACAAAATCAACAACAGCAAACACAAACGAAACAACATCAACAGAGTTAAAAAAAAAAAAAAAAAAAAACATACAGAAATCACAACTCAAACAAACAAAATAACAGCAGGGTAGAAAACACCAGAAAAAACAAAAAAGCAAATGCAAAACTCAACCACATCCATGGGCAAGTTCAAAAAATAGGAAAATAGATGTATGTCTCACTAGAATAAGTACAAAACACACAAAATTGAAACAACACTTATACAAACTAAAATTAGTAGTGGACCCAAATTGTAGATGGTGCAACAACCAAGAAGAAAGCATTGAACATCTGACACTACAATGTCCAAGATTCTACTCATATAAAACTAAGTTACTCCAAGCACTATTAAAAGCAAAAATTCACAATCCTAATATGAATATGCTCATTACAGGTGCTTATCAACTTCCTTTAAAGAAGTACTACATCTTGAGACATACAAAGATCTTCCTACAAATGTAAAAAATTATAGATATGATATAAGAATCAAGAAGAAACAAGAACAAAGATTCAGGGAATATAGACTTCAACATAGTCTAAACCCTATAAAAGAAGAAAGAAGAAGAAGAATGTCAACCATGGCACCGACAGTGAATAAATCACATTCATGCGTCATTTGTAAAAGAAGGAAGGAAAGTGACCCCAGTTTGGTATTCCACAGGTTTCCCATACATCGCAAGAATGTGTTAAGACATAAGGCCATAGGAACACCCAGGCAATTTCAACATCAAGATTTGGAAAAAAAAAAAAATAAATAAGGTCCTGACGACGCAGAGAGCAAGAAATCGAGATCAACGGACAAGATGGACTCCGCCACACCCGAGCACCTAAGACTTCCCTTCGAAATGTTTCCGCTCGACATTTCTTCACAAATCCGTAAGTACATACAATGGGCCAATTCTTCTTATTTCTCTACTTTCTCTATGTCCCCCATATACGTGTGCTTATGTGTTTTAACAGTGAAAGAAGTTCAAACGTTCTCTGTTAGGCAGTGTTCTCTTTTCTCTCACTTTTAACATTATAATTACATTCTTATCAGTGATCGAATTATTCATTTAACAACTGCGTTAAATGTATCGTATATTTTGCCGTAAAACAACATTAAAGAAAGTAATTTTGTATGTTTCAATTCTTTTTCTATGATGCTACTTTTTTTTCTCTCTCATTCGTTAATCATTCGTTTGTATTATCGAATTCTATAATTCTACAACTCACTATATTATGTATGTAAACCACACGAGTCTGAAAGTTCGTTAGTATTTCAAGGAATATTCCACTGATAAATTCCCTTCCCACTCACGCCACGTTCGACAAACGACACGCTCATCCCACCCCCTACCCCCGCTACATGACCCTCGGAACTAGCGTCTGGTCACAGGAGACTCATTAACATTTCCCTTTTCCCCTCCCCCCGTGCATCCCCCTCCACCCTCCCTCATCGATGTTAAAAGACGAGTATAGATATCATCTGCTTTTTGTTTAATATGCAAGGCCTCCATGGTACGACGATGAAACCTTCAGAAAGGCTTGGCAAACCAGCCATGTCAATCCTGATGTCCCATACAATCGCTATCTTGAAGACCGACGTTCCCTCACAACCGTACGGGATTTGTTCTTAATCAGATAAGGTTTATTTGGGTTTGTTAAATCTTCACAATCATGTTGCGAGAGAGATATAGTTAAGTGCATCATACTCTCTTTCCTTTCCTTTTTGATATTCATATTAACAATATGGAATATGATAAATGAATTATGTTTTCTCCTTTTTGTTATTCATATTAATTAACTAAATCTAATATCATTCTCAATTAATCGTATTTGGTCTATTTTAAATTTAATTAAATAGGCAAATTCGAATTTTATTCATTTTTCATGTATAATATACATTACGTAACTTAACTTCGCCGGTCAAACGCAGCGTAAAAACGTTCGGCAGCCAGAGATGCTAAGGGTTGCATCAGCCGTTTGCACTTGCAGCGAGTCAACTACCCGATTGCAGATCAGTACTTCATTTTTATCATTGTTATTCCCATATGTCGAGTGCAATTTCATAATCATCTACGAATTTAATATTATAATCATTGTTGATTATTATGTAAGTACTAAGATTAAAAAATTAAGTTAGGTACATTATTTATCTTATTTTTTATTTTTTAAAAGGAATAATTCCATACGAGCTTGAAATAACACCTCTTACTCACTCATACATACATATTCTCAAACTCTCTAACTCTCATGTTCACTTTCTATTTCGAACTTATTGCTCACTGTAGACGCATCGTCTACCCTTCTTACTTTGCAATAGCTCACCCCACGCTTCTGTTGACAAGTACACTTGACACTAACTTTGTGTCATGGCGTAAAATGAATGAATTCATAGTAATTCGGTAGAGGACGCTCCACCCACAATATTCTTTTTATCGCCCTTAGTTTGTCGAAAGTAAAAGTGGATAGTTATTAGCATTGTATTTCTATAAACTAACAATTATTCTCTTACTCTTGCAATAGCTACTTACAATTTTGTTCACGAACATACTTGACACTAATACAGTGTCATGGCATAAAATTAATTAATAAATTCAAATAGTAATTCGGTGAACGACTTAGTGCCACCCATAACAGTTCTTTTATCGCCCTAAGTTTGTTGATACGATAATGTGATAGTTATTTGCACGACTTAACTGTTTTGAAGTATTCTTTCTTATTTATTCTGAGACTCTCTACCTTAGAAGCTTGCAGTTCAAGTAGTCCCTTGCGGGTCGCTGCAAGTATCTCCCTCCTTTATCTATCTTTATTAGAAAAAAATAAAATCAACTAAAAAAATAAAAAAAAGGAAAGTCAAAGAAAGAAAAACAAAGTAAAATAGCAAAACATCGAATTATGCACCCACCCTCTCCCACTCTATGTTCGTCTTTCTTTCCCTCTTCCTTGGCCCTGTATGTAAAGGTTATCAAGCAGATATGCGGAACGCCAAGAACCACAAAACGAAGCCCTGAATGCGGTAGCCCAAGAGACACTACGGTTTGGAAGCTCAGAAGCAGCAGACGCTAAAAAC
>BOPN01001462.1:57500-62500 GCA_017312705.2 Penaeus japonicus
GCAAAACTATCATTATTGTTAATGTATATAATCCGCATGATAGTGAAGAGGTACCTAAACCTCCTGACAATATAATACATAATGATGCTTTATTTTGTGGAGATTTTAATGTACACCATATATCAATTTTATTATAGACATTGGTTTTGTCTTTGACATGATCAGTGATATATATATATTTTTTTTACTGGCCAGATAAAACATGAATATATGTTAACCAGTATAATGCAGCCCCTCAGGTATGTAAGATTTGTGCTTGACTAAGCCCTTTACGCAATAGAGGCTTAGCCAGTATGGATAGATGTTTGACATCTTACCCTGGCCTTTTGCAGGGCATGTAAACTGTTTTGCAAATAAACTATATCAAATCAAATCAATCCCCCCCCCCCCCCCTCTCTTTTCCCTCTTCTCTCTCTCTCTCCCCCACCTTTCTCTCTCTCTTTTTCGTCCCTGTATTTCTCTCTCTCTCTCTCTCTCTCTCTCTCTCTCCCTCCCTCCCCCTCCGTCCCTCCCTCCCAACGCGCTCTCTTTCGTCACGTAGCACCAAGGTTGACATGATTTACAAACAATTGCCAAAGCACATTCAAGACAAACTATTTTTACCTGTTTTCAAGATATAGGAATTTAAATAGTAAAGAACATGCTTGATTTCTTACCTTCGAGAGAGAGAGAGAGAGAGAGAGAGAGAGAGAGAGAGAGAGAGAAAACATCACGGATCGGTTTCCCTCTGGGCTATTACACATGCATTGATGATACATTTGAAGTGCTGATTTAAGGTTTATGTTTATGTAGGGTAAAGCAAAGATAGGTAGCTCAAGTGCAAGGATTTTTTGATAACAACGCATCAGTGTGAACAGTTCGATTAACGGTGTGGTAAGATATGGAAATTGTTTTAAATTTCGTTGTAATTGTTATTGCAAGTTTTTGATGGCAAAACTATCATTATTGTTAATGTATATAATCCGCATGATAGTGAAGAGGTACCTAAACCTCCTGACAATATAATACATAATGATGCTTTATTTTGTGGAGATTTTGATTGTTCCCATATATTCATTTTATTATAGACATTTTACTTACTTTGTTCTTCTTTTGACCTTTTTAGTAAACGGTTATTTTATTTGCCTGTTTTTATATAAAGTGTGTGTATATATATATATATATATATATATATATATATATATATATATATATATATATATATATATATATATATATATATATATATATATATATATATATGTATGTATGTATGTAAACACAGTATATTTGTCTAGCTCTACCAGTATATGATTCTCCGCCCCCCCCTCTCTCGTATCTCTGTAATTTCTTCGGCGAATAATTATTAAAAAGAAAAGACAAAATGTTGAAGATTATAAACGAACAAATGTTTTGCTGTCTGCATGGCAGGTGTCTTGGGGGAAGAGTGAGCGCAGCTGTAGTGCATGATCTTGATATATAAACATTTGCTCATCTCTCCATTTTTTGTTTGCTTGTGTGTATGATTGTTAATTTGACAAGAAAAAAAATCGTCTACTATATTGATATTTTTCATTTTACGTACACAGATGTATGTTATGCACTATTGATATTGATATCGTTATTATTGACATTACGGTTGCTGTTATTGTTATCTCTTCCTTTTTTTTACTGCTATTACTGTTATCGCTACAATTCATCAGCATTGTTATCACTGATTCATCACAACTGTTATCACTGTCTTCCTCCTCCTTTTCTTTCTCCCCCCCCCCTTCATTTCCTGTTACTTCTGTAAAAATATATATTAACACTTGGTGGTTGAAGTTGAAGTCCTCTTTGAAGGTCAAATTGTCGATTGCTTCAGGTTTCATTTTCTGTTCGTGTTTGTTCACGTAGTGTACAAATGGCATGGCGGGGCAGAGGTACTCAGATAGGAGTGGGACGTCTTGCCATTCACGCGATTGCTTGCAGGCAGTTTACTGTTCAGTTGTTGGAATGATCACAATAGATATTGAGGCCTCTCACAAAGGAAAACTTGAGGCAATTTGAATGAACACAAACTTAAATATGTATGGGTTACATGATGGTGACGTAATAAAGAGGACAAGGGTTACCACATTTTCTAACCAGTATTTTGTACTGAAACAAGACAAGATTATACACACAGATGAAGGAACATGGAAAACATTCCCGAGCAGAAAGGTTGGATTTGCTTGTGTTAAGGTCCGTGCGTCATTTTCACACACACACACACACACACACTAAGGTAGTAGCAAGATACACAGCAGTGCACGGGGATCGGTGGGTGGTAATTCTTTGTTTACAGCTGTGGCAGGAGTGAAGGTCCCCATCATCACCACTTTAATGTCTTATGTCTTTTACAGGAAGCGAACTGTGAGGTCCTGAGTAAATCATGGATGACAAACTGTGCGAGAAGCAAAGCACAGCACAGACGAGTGAACAAAGACCTAACGTGGACTCCAAGAGTGAATCAGTGCATGAAGATTATATCATGAATTTAGGCAATGCACGCAACGAAGACCTGGACAGTGAAGGACACAGTAAAGACCTGGAGACTGAGGAAGAAAGGAAAGATCCCCAGAATGTGGAACACAGTCAAAACCTAGAGAATAAGGGGTACAGCCAAGACCTGGAGACTGAGGAAGAAAGGAAAGATCCCCAGAATGTGGAACACAGTCAAAACCTAGAGAATAAGGGGTACAGCCAAGACCTGGAGACTGAGGAAGAAGGGAAATATCCCCAGAATGTGGAACAAATTCAAGACCTAGAGAATAAGGGGTACATCCAAGACCTGGAGACTGAGGAAGAAGGGAAATATCCCCAGAATGTGGAACAAATTCAAGACCTAGAGGATAAGGGGTACATCCAAGACCTGGAGACTGAGGAAGAAAGGAAAGATCCCCAGAATGTGGAAGACAGTCAAAACCTAGAGAATAAGGGGTACAGCCAAGACCTGGATAATGCGGGACAAAAGAATGAGGAAGAAAACACAGACACAAAGAATGAGGTAGAATGGACAGTCCCGGAGAATGAGGAGGATTGCATGGGCCTGAATTTTGAGGAAGAAAACACAGACCCCCAAAAGGAGGAAGAAATCACAAACCTGAAGAGTGAAGAGGAAATAAACCAGGTGAATGAGGAAATCTGTTCACGCCTAAAGCTTCAGGAATACCAATCAGACTTGAAGAATGAGGACAACGCAGACTCAAAGTATGAGAAGGATGTCACAGACCTGAAAAAGGAGGAGCAGATCTCAGAAATCACAGACCCAGAAAATAAAGGGGAGAATATGGTCCTGAAGAATGAGGAAGAAAACACAGACCTGAAGAATGAGGAAGAAAGTACAGATCCAAAGAAAGAGGAAGAGGACACAGAGCCAAAGAATGAGGACGATAGCACAGACCAGAAGAAAAAGGAAGAGAACACAGACTTGAAGAATGAGGAAGAGACAACAGACCTGAAGAATGAGGAAAAGTGTTCAGACCTGGAGAATGAGGAAGAAAACGTGGATCTGATGAATAAGGGAGAGGGCACATACTTGAAGAATGAGGAAGAATGCACAGACCCGGAGATTAAGAAGTGTAACACAGACCTGCAGAATAAGGAAGAAAACATAGGCCTAAAAGAGAAAGAAAACACAGACTTGAAGAATGAGGAAGAGACAACAGACTTGAAGAATGAGGAAGAGACAACAGACCTGAAGAATGAGGAAGATCGCACAGACCCAAAGAATGAGGAAGGAATCACAAACCTGAAGAATGAAGAGGAAATAACAAACCCTAAGGATGAGGAAGAGGGCACAGACCCGATGAATGAGGTAGAAGGGACAGACCTGAAGGATAATGAGTGTAACATAGAGTCGAAGAATGAGGAAGAAAACATATGCCAGGAGAGCACAGACCTGATGAATGAGGAAGAAATCATAGATTTGAAGAATGAGGAAGAGAACAGAGACCCAATGACTGAGTGTAAGACAGACTTGAAGAATAAGGAGGAGAGCACAAGCCCGGAGAATGAGGAGGAAAACACAGGCTTGAAGAATGAGGAAGAAAGTACAGACCCAAAGAAAGAGGAAGAGGACACAGAGCCAAAGAATGAGGACGATAGTACAGACCAGAAGAAAAAGGAAGAGAACACAGACTTGAAGAATGAGGAAGAATGCACAAACCTAAAGAATGTGAAGGAAAACATGTGCCTGAAGAATGAGGAAAAGAGTTCAGACCCGGAGAATGAGGTAGAAAACGCGGATCCGATGAATAAGGGAGAGGGCACATACTTGAAGAATGAGGAAGAATGCACAGACCCAGAGACTGAGAAGTGTAACACAGACCCGCAGAATGAGGAAGAAAACATAGGCCTAAAAGAGAAAGAAAACACAGACTTGAAGAATGAGGAAGAGACGACAGACCTGAAGAATGAAGAAGATAGCACAGACCCGATTGATGATGAAGAAGACACAGGTCTGAAGAATGAGAAGGAAAATGCAGAGCCGGAAAATGAGGTGGAAGGCTTGAAGAATGAGGCAGAGGGCACAGACCCGAAGATTGAGGATGAAAACCTGAATAATGAGGAAGAGAGCACAGATCTGAAGAATGAGGAAGGAATCACAGACCCAGAGAATGAAGAAGAATACCTAGGCTTGAAGAATGAGGAAGAAAACACAGATCTGAAGAATGAGGTAGAATGGACATTCCTGGAGATTGGGGAAGAATATATAGGCCTGAAGAATGAAGTAGAGGACAGAGACCCTGAGAATGAGGAAGGAAGTACAGACTCGAAGAATGAGGAAGAAAGCACAGACGCGAAGAATGAGGAAGAGAGCACAGATCCGGAAAGTGAGGAAGAGATGCTCATTGAGGAAGACGATGAGGAAGGATGGAGAAAAAGTGAAGATCATGAGTATTGTGAGAAAAAGGCGACCATGAGGGACAAGGAAGGAAAGCAGAACAGGACCATACTTACACCTAAACGGGGTAAGTAGACATATGAGTATGGATAGA
>BOPN01001462.1:72500-107500 GCA_017312705.2 Penaeus japonicus
TACAAAGAAAACTGTTAATTTGACAGTACTGGCATTTGTACAATGAATATTATATCATCAGTCCTTTCATTGTTGAGTAGGAATAGTGGTAATTCACTTTTCTCCTGTTGATATATATATTTTTTTTAGATGTTTACTTATTCTTTACACATAGATGGCTTCACAATTGGTTAGTCACCAAGGAGTCAGCAGGTTTATCTGACCTCACTGGTTCACTCCATTCCTTGAATTGAATTTTTCAATTTATTTTATTCCAATGTTATTATTGTGATTAACTTTATTATACATGATTATGATTAATGTTGTTATAATTATATGGTCAATACCAATAAAGATGATTAAAAAGAGGTGGAATAGGGAATTTTTTTTTATTTTTTATTATAGATTAGAACTTCTTGTGCAGGTTCCAACATGAGGATTTGTCATAAAAAAGAAATGTCCTCATGTTAGCTAATTTAGATAACAGTGTCTCACTTAGAAACCAATATTCCTAGTCATTATGAGACAAGGCAGTTGATCGTGTTTGTACTTGTCTACCTGGTTGACAAGTCTTTGTGCACAACAATTATGTTGGTCCTTATGTTTCTGGAAACACTGGGAGGATGGCATAGGGTTCTATACCACTTCTGAAACCTGCCTTACAAAGTTGAGTGGTTGTCAACATACTTTATAGAAGTCCTTTCAACACTTTATGGATGATATTTTGAGTTTAGTGATATTATTTCTTATTTAGTGACTCGTATGGTAACTTTTTTTTTAACGACTTATTGATTGTGTTTATTGAAATGTTGAAAGCAACCCTCACCAATGAATTTCATGGTGACATATATTACCTCATTGCTTTTGTTTGCTATAAGAAAAAATGTGCTTGAGATTACTATTAACCGAAACAATATTTTTGTTTGAGTGTAAAAAAAAAATGATGCAACCTGATACCTGAGACAAATGTGTCTTATTATATTGATGCCCATCAAATCAGTATTTTGTCAATTATTTCAGCTTATACCCATTTTCCCTGATTGTTACCAGTATTCCCATGCAATAAAAATTTAATGCAGGACACACTATTTTCTGTCTATCTATCTATCTATCATATCTCCCTCTCCCTGTTTTTCTCTCTCCCTTTCTCTGTCTTTCCCTCTCCATTTCTCTGTTATTTCTTTTCTCTGTTTCCCTCTCTTTGTCTTTCCCTCTCCCTTTCTCTGCCTTTCCCTCTCCCTCTCTTTGTCTTTTCCTCTCCCTCTCTGTCTTTCCCTCTCCCTCTCTCTGTCTTTCCCTCTCCCTCTCTCTGCCTTTCCCTCTCCCTCTCTCTGCCTTTCCCTCTCCCTCTCTCTGCCTTTCCCTCTCCCTCTCTCTGCCTTTCCCTCTCCCTCTCTCTGCCTTTCCCTCTCCCTCTCTCTGCCTTTCCCTCTCCCTCTCTCTGCCTTTCCCTCTCCCTCTCTTTGTCTTTTCCTCTCCCTCTCTCTGTCTTTCCCTCTCCCTCTCTCTGCCTTTCCCTCTCCCTCTCTCTGCCTTTCCCTCTCCCTCTCTCTGCCTTTCCCTCTCCCTCTCTCTGCCTTTCACTCTCCCTCTCTCTGCCTCTCCCTCTCCCTCTCTCTGCCTTTCCCTCTCCCTCTCTCTGTCCTCTCTCTTTCTTTCTCTTTCTTTCTTTCTTTCTCTTTCTTTCTTTCTTTCTTTCTTTCTTTCTCTCTCTCTCTCCCTTTCTTTCTGTCTCTCCCTTTCTTTCTTTCTCTCCCTTTCTTTCTTTCTCTTTCTTTCTTTCTTTCTCTCTCTTTCTTTCTTTCTCTCTCTTTCTTTCTTTCTTTCTTTCTTTCTTTTTCTTTCTTTCTTTCTTTCTTTCTTTCTTTCTTTCTTTCTTTCTTTTTCTTTTTCTTTCTTTCTTTCTTTTTCTCTCTCTCTCTCTCTCTCTCTCTCTCTCTCTCTCTCTCTCTCTCTCTCTCTCTCTCTCTCTCTCTCTCTCTCTCTCTCTCTCTCTCTCTCTCTCTCTCTCTCTCTCTCTCTCTCTCTCTCTCTCTTAACCCAT
This sequence comes from Penaeus japonicus, assembly GCA_017312705.2. NCBI lineage: Eukaryota > Metazoa > Arthropoda > Malacostraca > Decapoda > Penaeidae > Penaeus > Penaeus japonicus. The sequence goes on from BOPN01001462.1 coordinate 74,524, forward strand.
TCCCGACGGGGGAATTCTAGCCTTGAATGTCCAAATGCCGGGGCGTTCGAATTATTAGGCCTAAATCAATTGAATAGCTGGCACAATACTGTGCCGCCCGGCAACTGGGCTTTTGAATGCGCGGTACACATGCTGTACCACCCGTCCTGTGTGGGTTAATGTAATTATAGATTAGGCAAAATCAACAAGATGAATTTAGTTAATTTGATTAATTTTACAACATAATAGAAAACACACAGCCCCCTAATTCCTGCCACTTTATATTAGTAAAAATTTCATTTTCTGTATGTCCTGCAACATACTGTTTTAGTATTACAGTTACAAAATTTGCAGCAGTATTTCTTGTATTCCAGATATTATATACATTTTGTGTAATTACCTTAGGAAAGAGGATTTGTTTTCAAAAATAAGGATAACTCCTCCTTGTACCTCAAAAGAAGGAATCAATTATTTTGCTAATTTTTCAATTCTTTATGTAAATATCTTTATTCTTACATGGAGGAAGAAGACAACCAGAAGAAATTAAGATGTAGAGAGACATAAATGGTTTTGTTGACATTGTGTGATTATACTGACTCCAAATACCCATAGTTAAGCTGCTGGCACGATGCCACTCAACAGTGTTTATCAGCAAGTTCCACTGCCTCTTCAGTGCTTTTGCTTCCCAGATCTTGTCTGTTGCTGTTTCTGTCTATTTCTGTAGCTCTGTCTTTCCGTTCTTGCTCACAGTAGTTCATCTATCACCTGTGTGTTTGTCATACATATGAAATGATTTGTGTGTCAAGGAAATATTGCATCAAATACAATAAAATGCATTTGAATTGTGTCAGTGGCCATGGATTGTAATTGAGCAATGCATTGGATGTTTTGCTTGGAAGTGGAACACTAAAATTTTTATGTGATTTTGCCTATACCAATCTGTTATCTAAAAGGAACTTCAGATAACAAGGACTTGTAGACACAAGTTCAGCAGAGATATAGGAGAAGGTATAAGGTTCTGTATTTATTTAAACAGTTGAGGATCAAGGATCCTTCAGATTTAGAAAACCCTTTATATTTATGACAGACAAGCATTACCATTATTGGCTTATAAGGTTTACAGAAAGTAGGAAAAACTATCCAAATGTGGCCTATTTGGAATGAGTTGTATTGTCACAAGAACTTAGAGGTAATGTTGTTGAAAAGATTTAGCTGCATCAGTGTAGAGTGCATGTTGTTATTATGAAAGATGTGATGTCCATGTTATGTAAAAGTATTATGGATCTGTAGAATTATTCTCTCGTATTTCCTACGATTCTACTTTCCAATGAACTTTTATTATTAACCCATTCCCGATGGGGGAATTCTAGCCTTGAATGTCCAAATGCCGGGGCGTTCGAATTATTAGGCCTAAATCAATTGAATGGCCGGCACAATACTGTGCCGCCCGGCAACTGGGCTTTTGAATGCGCGGTACACATGCTGTACCACCCGTCCTGTGTGGGTTAAAAGGAGAAGGTGATAATGGGTCATATTAATTTCCTAAGCTTTTATTATTACCTGTTATATATATTTCTTTTAAAGGTGAAATGTACTTGTTTCTGTATACTGTATGTAATGATGATGTTAATTTTTTTTTTTTTTTCTTTCACTTACAGGAAAAATGAGTGGAAAGTCAAAATGTATACTTACAGAAAATGGCGTACTGGACTTGTATAGCCAAAACTTACAGCACTCTATTAATGTACAAGTAAGTTCCTACCGTTACTTATGTATTGTTGAACAGATATTTGACGATAAGTCATAGTACTATAAGACCAGATTTGTACAATGTTCTGCAAGAAAACCAAATTCATCACTATCACCTAAAGTTAACATTAGCTAATAATACTCCTTTTCAGGTTATCTTCGTATCAACTTCTGACGTGACATCATACCTCCGTTTATCTGATGGAAAGCACGTCTCTCCTGTTGTTTTACTTGTGAAGAAAGATGGCAAACTCGGTTTCGGTGTTGGTGCTGTTCTTACAATTCATGATGTAAGGGAACTGCAGATGTGTAGAGGATCAATTAATTTTATTTGGATTAGGATGTGGAAGGAATGTTGACTTTGGTTAAAGTGAAATGATATTAAGATAGCCTAATTAAGAGTAAGATATATTTATTTTTGGGAAGATGGAAAATAGGATTTCAATGGTATTAAATCCACGTTGAGTCATTTATTAAACTCTATGACTATTTAATGTTTATCTACCTGCTGCTAAGCATCAATACTTTTCTATATTTTTGTAGAAGAAAATGAGAATGCATATCTTAAAAGTGAACAATGCCAAATACATAACTGAATTTTCCTTTCGAAAGTTGGTATGAATTTATATATGAGTAACTTTTTATCTTTTGCAGGTTGCAATGCATTTAGCACCTGGGAAATCTGATAAAAATGAAAAAGACAATGATTTAATAGAGGTTGGCTTTAACCAGGTGATTATCAAAAAGTACAATATACTGCAAACTCAGTCATCTGTTGGCAAAATCCTTGGGTCTTTGGATCAGTCTGCAACTTATAGGGATGCTATCAAACATGTTCAAGAGCTATTAGTAAGTACCATTAGATGTTGATTTTGTTTTGCTGTAGATATGTAAAAGACTTGTATTGTTTCTGAATAAGCACTTTTTGAAGAGAAAATTGCAGTATGGTAATTTTTTCCCTTGTTTTTCTATTTTTCACAGAGAAGAAATGATAGTAAATTTGAAGCCTATATTAAATTTGTAAGTATAAGGGCTGGCCTGTTGTATTTTGTTGTATATTTTCTCTTATCCTTTATTGCATTAAAGAAAGATATTAGTAATTGCATCAAAAACTAAATGTGGTGATTGAAATATTTGCATTGAGTGTTGAAATTGAATGTTGTCTCTTATTAACATGGTTTTAACGTGAACGTTTCCTTCAGGATTCTAAAACATGCAAGCAACTCATGGCTGAGGGTGAAAAGGCACGAGAAAAGGGCAACTACTATTTTAACAAAAAAGATTACAATCAAGCAATAATTCATTATGATATAGGTATGCATGTTGTTATTTGTATTGCAAAAATGTTATTTTAATCCTTGTGTCAAAAAACAAAATGATGATATTAAAATTTAGATAGTGTGTAAAATATTCATGATGTTACTGACATTCAGAATTGAATTTCCATAAAAGTGAATGAATTCCTCTTGCAAAAAAAAGTATTGGTTGGAAATAAGAATAGGAGATATAATCAGTAATGTATTTTTCATAATTTTAACCTATGTCTCCTAAATTGTGTTTTTTTTGTATTAATCCCAAGTTTTATCACTACAGCAAAGAAAAAAGACGCTTATGATCACCGGGTTTGGTCTAACTGTAGTCAAGCGCTCTTTAAGGTAGGGCAGTATGCTTATGCCGAGTCGGATGCCCTCATTGCCATCAAGTTGAACCCATTTCATATGAAGGTATGTATGTCCATCAAAAGGGCTGGTTTACAGCTTCCAGATTTTTTTTCCACTCAGCCTAGTTGTATGAATTATTGTCAGCTTCATAGTTGTAGTCATTATGGTATATTTAGTTCAGTTCATTATCATCTTGTCTCATCTCATTTTTTAGGAATTTTGGCCCACACCTCCCTATACTGTGCCATTTACAGAAAATAACAGTATTTATGACAGTTGAGCTTTAAACTTCCTTCAGATTACTCTTGTTACTTCATAAGTTAGGAGTATAAGTTTTATGGAAGTTATTAGAGCAATGTTCCTGTAGGGCTCTGTCTCTCTCTCTCCTCTCTTCTCTCCTCTCTCCTCTCTTCTCTCTTCTCTCTTCTCTCTTCTCTCTTCTCTTCCTCTCTCTCTCTTTCTTTCCTCTCTTCCTCTCTCTCTCTTTCTTTCTATTGTAACAATTTTTTCTGGGGTGGCCTTTAGGTGGAAAACCTAATTTGCATGTTTGCATTTTTGCTTTATCTAGTGAATTTTACTAAGTTTTACTTTTAATTTCTGGAGTGATAAATAATATTTCTTTATAATGATTTATTGGAAAATTTGACAAACTAAAAAAAAGAAACTTTTGACTAGTAACCATGATGGTTTGCTGAAACAGTATTTTTCATAACTATTTTCCTGTTTCTGAGTCTCACGTTTGCTTGATTTTCCAAAAATGTGATTTAATATGTATACTTTTTTTTTTGTAGAACTTCATTGTTACTGATTTTTTTTTTTTTTTTTATAAACCATCCTAAGACATTCATGCAGTCCTCATAAGGCTTGTGAATATGGTTAAACCACTTCAGTAGCATAACCCTCCCATATCTTAAATTTGATATTATATAAACACAAATTTGGTCTTAAAAAGAAAGCAATAGTAATATATGAGTTTTGAAATATTGAAGAACTGGCCTGGTGTTAAACAGGTAAATGGATGATGAAGATGATGATGATGATGATGATGATGATGATGATGATGATTATGATGATAAAAAAAAAAATCCCTGAAGATAATCTAGAAAATTAGGATTCATCTTCTACAGAGATGTGTATTTTCCTCTCTAGTTCTCAACTGCTCCTCTTTTACAGGAATCATGATTTTCTCATAAGACAAAGATGACTTCTTGTCATTTTAACCAAAAATACATTTTCAATTAATATTCATTTGTGAGAATAGCTACTGTTTCCTAGTTTCTTTAAAGTCTTTACATTTTTATTTTGATTTTTGCAGGCTTATTATCGTGCAGGACAAGCTGCCACAAAACTGTTCAGGAAGGCTAGTGCAGAAGTCTACGCACGTTCTGGAATTTTTGCATGTGGCAGCAGTCCAGAACTCATGCAATTATTAGAAGAAACAGTACATTCCTCAATAAAAGGTAGGGTGTTCAGTCTGTAAGATAGGAAGAAAAGTAGTAGTGGAAAGAAATGTTTCTTTTTTATTGCAGTGCATAAAATTGCCCTATAAATGAAAACATAATCAATCAGTCTTTTTCAATCTTTTTCAGCCAAATTAGAAATTGCAGCATCATCAATAACTTCGACAAGCATATCCGTTACCAACAAATTGGAACAGGAAACACCAAAAATTCCCCCAAATATCCGTGAGTATCCGTGTGTGACCTTGTCTGTGTTATTATTATTATCTGCGTCAGTGTCCATGTGTACAAGAATGCTGATTGAATGTTAGTGAAATTGCTAAGGTTATTGTCCACATTCTTAGTTTTATTGTAAGGAAGTAGACGATAGAAGTAGTTCTTCCAAAGTTGGATTGAAGTTATTTGGAAAATGTTTATATATATGGATATATAATGTAAAACACTTATATTCAATCTGAAGACTTCATTATGTTATGAATAATTTTGTAAATTTATTTGTGTTATAGCCTGCACATACAAGGTCACAAAAGGAATGCATGCAGATATTGTGGAGTTGACCATACATGACAAATGTGATCATCATAAGGTATGTAAACCTTATTTAATTCATACCTACAGTTGATGTGATAATGATGTATTTTTTGTTTTGATTTCTTTTTTTTTATTGGGATCTGTTTTAATGTCTGTATTGATATTTCAAGCTTCACTTGCTACATCATTTCATCAATATTCAGTTTGGATAGGCACCAGTAGTGACATCTTTGTGTTCATATTTTTAGTTGGATATGTATCAGTTTTTTCACATTTTAACTTGAAGAGAGACATCAGTGACAACATCTTTGTTTGTTTTTTTCATTTGATATGTTTTTATTTTTACAGACTGGAACGAAAAAGTGTAAGCATGAAAAAGGATTAAAGGAAAATGGAGTACAGTAAGTAAATTCATCTCTTGAAAGTGGAAGTTCAGTAAACCCCCATTTTTGCAAGGTTTTCATTTTGCTCTGCCAGTATGTGTGATTTTGATTTTCCTTACATATGCGTATTATTAATGTGTATGTGTGGACGTCTGTTTCAACTGAAGAGGATGGTAGGGGGAGGAGATACCAAATGGACAAAGAGTTCTTATTCACTTCTTTTGACATTTGGTCATTCCTACAGGTGGTGATGGTGGTGTAGAAGGCTGGTCAAAGAACATTTTTTCTTTTGGTTGAGCATCAGTTACTCTTCATGTTTATAAAAAAAACTTTATGATGTGAAAAGATGGAGAATTCTAAGCACACACATGACAATTTATTAGGATTGGTGCAATCAGTCTGCTGGCACTACACTATGTATTGTAAATTTCTATTAATTGCATAATAGGTTATAATAAATTTTTTTTACAGAAATTAAATGTATATAACCAAAATTTTGTTGAAAACAATTGCTTAAAGTGAGGGTTTACTGTAATTGCAGCTAAGTAATCTGATAAATGTTATCGAGATGATTATTTTACTGGTTGCTGAGCTGTTGTTTATTCATTGTTTTATTTCAGTATAACAGAAATAGGTCAACTAGAAGAAGATATATTGAGTGAAGTACAAGATTTTTTGGATAAATCTGAGGATGTAGAAAACAATAAGCAGAAAGCCAATAGCAATGAGAAGGAGAGAAAAGCAGAAGAAAAGCGAAGAAATAAGGTAGAGGAAATAGGAAGACTGGTAAGTGATCAGTATTGCAGGGTGTGTGTGTGTTTGTATTACTATTGTTATTCAGGTTGGTAATTGTTAACAGGTGGCTAGTAAATAGTTATCTCTCATAGGGCAGAAATAAAGCAAAAAATGTGATCCAAGATACCCACCTCATAATACTTTCATTGCTTTCACAGGAAATGCATACAATTTTTTATATCCTATTAAACTGCTCAGAAAAAAAGGAGAAGTAACATTGTGGTTAGCATACTTCTTTCATTCATAACTTTATTTTTGAACATATTATTTCTCTTAGTTTAGTTCAGTTTTTTACTTTTGGACTTAAAGATATTGGTGTAGATAAATTTGATTATACTTCAGTAATATTCTTTTAAGGATATGAAGAAAAATATTGTGTACAATAAGTAATCAGTGTTTGTCTTAAATTTTTTTGCACCATAGGAAGAGAAAAGCTTCACTAATGAGTACTTCTTTGAGGGATTACGTAGAGCAAGAAGGTAATGTGAATAACATTTGAATTTTAAAATATTTGGCTTATGTGTTCCTTATCAACATATGATACATAGCTAACACTTTGACTATAGTATAGATGGAGAAGTAATTTTGTTTTGTAATTGCTAACTTCATCATTTTTATTTAATGCAGAGAATATGAGCATAAGAACTTCATGGAAGCAACAATATTGTTTCAGCAGTGCTTGGATGTCTATAGTCTTGAAAATGTACGGGTAGGTGACTTTCTGTTATAGTAATTCCCTCTTGTCTGTTATTTACCCATCAATACTAGTATATATATATATATATATATATATATATATATATATATATATATATATATATATATATATATATATATATATATATATATATATATATATATATATATATATATATATATATATGTATATATGTATATATGTATATATATATATATGAATATTTTGAAGCACACATAACACATACAACACAATATTGCGTCAGACAGATGCAAGACACAAGAGACATAAACGCAACATACACACAGACATGACAAATGCAAAGCTGCAATAGAATCGACACACCCACAGAAGGGACAAAACCACAGAAGGGACACACCCACTGAAGCAACACACCCATAGAGGCCCCACACACATACATTTTTTATTCATTCCGTTATGATAGCTACCCAAGACTTTACAGAATGTGCAATTTGCCTTTTTAGCGATGTTCTGCAGCAGAGCCCCACTATGAGCAAACGTTACAGTTTCTGGTCGCTGCAGCTGCCATCCAGGGTGAACCTGACCAACCCTTAGAGGCCATAAAAATCATGGAAGCACTGCTCAAGCATTCAAGCATCTTCCGTAATTCCCCTGCAGTCTATTACTTCCTCGCCGTCGCATACAGGAAAAAATTTGTGTGAGTATTATTAGGCCCAGCATGTATTCTTGTTGTTCTGTGTGTGTTTCTCTCTCTCTCTCTCTCTCTCTCTCTCTCTCTCTCTCTCTCTCTCTCTCTCTCTCTCTCTCTCTCTCTCTCTCTCTCTCTCTCTCTCTCTCTCTCTCTCTCTTTCTTTTTTTTTTTTCTCTTTTTTTCTTTTTCTTTTTCTTTTTCTTTTTCTTTTTCTTTTTCTTTTTCTTTTTCTTTTTCTTTTTCTTTTTCTTTTTCTTTTTCTTTTTCTTTCTTCACACGCACACACACACATACATATACATATACATATACATATACAGTGTCTTTATGTATGTATTAATGGATATATTTGTACATAATATTCCTTAAGTATAATTATATGATTTTGTTTCATTTGCAGGTATCAGTGCCGCAATAGAAAAGACAAAGCAGATACATTCACAATCATAGCTTGCAGTCAAAGGTAATTTGTGTCTCACTCTATTTAATTGGTATTTTTTCCCCTCTTTTCTTTATTGTTGTCATCATTACTGTTATTGTTATCATCATCATCATCATCATCATCATCATCATCATCATCATCATCACATCATCACATCATAAGTATTATTATTGTTATTTTTATTTTTTTTATCATCATCATTGTATTTATTATATTTATTATTATTATTAATGTTAATCATCATCATCATTATTGCTATTATTGTTATCACCATCACCAACATGTTATTGGTATCATGATGATGATGATCATCACCATCGTATGTGGAGGCTGTTCTTGCCAGTCACCCTCATCCACATGCTGTCCTTTGCATCTATTGAAAAAAAAAAGCTTGTTGAGGAACCAAATGTTAATTTATAAGTGTCCCTTCAGATGTGTGAGGAATTGTTTTTTTTTTCTGATTGGACCTAACATTGTTAAGTCATTGAGACATGTGTTACTGCAGCTAAGCATACAAGTTTATTGATTACACAGTATGTACCCTCAAATACTCTTAGTAGGAAAGTGGAAACTGCATCAAAATGTACTAACATTATTTGGCCTTACAATCCTGAAAACAAGATAAACTTCTCTGTTGGATTAACCCAGTCACGACGGGGGCATTCCAGCCTTGCATGTTACAATGCCGGGGCTCTCGAACGCATAGGCCTAAATCAGTTAAATAAACGACGCCGTATGACGTCACCCAGCGAACGGGCCTTGAATGCGCGGTACCGTAGTGTACCACCCGTCCAGAGAGGGTTAATGCAGGCTAGACCCCACAAATTTAGCATTCATTGGGCAGGTGCCTCAAATGGATGAGAACATGTATTTGTGTCTGGCTCCAAGCTTGCCAGAACTGTTAGGGACAAATTGCACTTCAGTTGATATTCCATAGTTGACTGTGGACGGTGGCCGCCCCTTTTAATTCTGGTACATTGTCCTTTCAGTTATCAGTTGTCTCAGCAGTATTCCAAGAAATGTAGTGCCGCCATTTGTGAACAAAAGGAAGTGCCGTCTGTTAAGTGGCCTGGCTCGAATGACCCCATAGAAGACACTATGTTGCCAATTTTGAAGGTATAGTAAATTTCCCATAGCTGTAGGCAAGGATATAGATAGATAAATAGATATACACATACACACATGTGCACATATACATATATACACATACATTAACATTTATCCATGCACATATACATATACATGCATAATACATACATACATAATACATCCATACATACATGCTTTTATGCATACATTCATTTATTCATACATACATATATATGATATACACATAAAACTTTGTTCTTTCTATAACATGCACATGCCTGCACACACACATGCACATGTGCATACATACAAATAATGATGAATTTTGATAAAAGGATTGGGTACCCAATGATATGTATTTATATATAAAATTTATATTTATATATTTATATGTACATGTATATAAATGTATATAACATTTTATTTTATTTATTTTTTAATTAGTTGATTAACCAATTGATTTATTCTTTTATGGATAGTCACGTTATGAAGATCATATGAAGGACATGGATACCCTTGTGGTCAGACGCCCACGGAAGTCCTCATCCCAAGAATCCGATAATGTAAGAGACTCTTATGCTCTTATGCTTAAAATTCACAGTTACATGTCAATAAAGTTCATGTCATACTATCTTGGGTTTCTATAATTCTAAATTTATTACAGTATTTTGGGCTAGATTTTTCACACACCCCATATTGTTACAGAAAACCAGTACTTCAAATATTACGGCTGATGAAGGCTCTGCCAACATTAACAACAAGGTGCTGTATTGTGATGATTTTATTCAAACTCTGTCGTTTCTCCTGTCCTGAGGATTTTGTGTGTGTTTCTGCTTTTCCTAGTAATTTTTTCTTCCTTTCAAGTACATGATGCAATACAGATATATGTATCCCCCTCCCCTGTCTCCTCCTTTCCCTTTCCCCCAATTTCTTCACTTCCCTGGTTTCCCCCTCTCCACCCTCCTTCCCTTAACCCGTTAATGGCGGTACTCGGTCATTTTTACCGGGGTATTTCAAAATGTGCTGGCCTAACACCATGGCAAGGCAGCAAGACTGTTGTGATTCTCTTTTGTTTGTCTCTGTGTTTTTGTTTGTGCTTGCCATTGTAAAGTTATGTTTTTCATTTTTGTTTTAAATGCTTATTACCTTAGTCTGTTGACTTTATTCACTTAACCCATTGGTCGCGGTATTAAAAAAAGGTCTGTGCAGTAGGATAGCTGAATTACATGTCTGGCATGGTGCCATCCGCGTCTATCACCGACTCTGCCTTTGCACCAAATCATGCCATCCGCTGCTAATGGGTTAATTTTACTTTTGGGGAAATTCCATTATAAGCTTGAACAAGTTTCAAAGAACTGAGAACTGTATTCCCCTTATCACATTAAACAATTTTATGTATATGTATGGAAAAGATCCATTGTCACCTTTGAATTCTGAAAATAATTCTTTGTATTTACCAGCCAATAGTTGAACAATTTACTGAAGTATTCATGCAAACATTTTGTTATCCGTTAATCATTTCTGATATTTTTTTAAATCTTGAATTTATGTGGTAAAAGCTTCAAGGAAATGGAGGACACTTGGCTTATTGTATGCTTTGGAAAGGTTTATGATGGAAAATGGTACTAAATTTAGTATTGTTCTTGTTTGCATTTGCATGTATGCTCTGTTTTAGAAGTTCATATCATGTTTGATATTTATTTGTTGTAGGCTGATGTGTGATGTAAAACGAGGGAAAAAAGATCTTACATAACAAATCTTTGGAGGCTCACTCAACATCTTTCTCAGTTTTGTCAGTGTGATAGCTTGTTGGATATTTTGCACATTGCATCATACCAGTCCTTTCAGTCTTGATACTGTTATATATTAATGATGTGCTTACTTCTGTGAAACTGAGTGGGATTTCTGTTTACAGAATAAAACTAGTATGGCACGGTCCACCCCAGTATCCCGTTGTCGGTTTAAGGATTGCATTTCAACACAAGGTCATGAAAATGCTACTGAAGAGATTTATGCTACGTAAGTACTAACCCAAGATTGGGATCTTGAAAATTGTAAAGAAACATCTCTTCATGTGTGGATATAGGATCAAGTTGAGAGCATTAGTTCTTATGATCAATTGGCCAGATATGTATGATATTAATGAGTAATAGTTTTGAATCATTTTATGAATTTTGTATAACTTTAGGGCTAATGGCACACATTCATTTCATTTCTCATTTGCATACAAGAATGTACATTGCATTTCAGGAATACTTTTTTTCATATTAGTTTTAAAAAATCACATTTGTTAAAACAAAGGTCATAATTTTTTGTTTTCTGCTTTGAACAGAGACCCTGAATTCAAAGGTTATTTAGAAGTCACATGTGAAGAGAGCTGCATCATCAGTTACCATCCTTGCTGTTGGAAGGCTCACAAGGAGTGCCAAGAGGATAGGGTTGGCAAATTATCAGATAAAGTAAGACAAGGAGTAATTTAGTGAGATTGTTAGCCATTCTAAACTTTGTGTATAGTGGAGGAACTACTGTAAATTTATTCTTCTTGGAGGAAAGTTGATTGCTGATGTGACCAGTATCCTCTTATCAAATGAACTCTTTAGTCATTGTAATAAGAAATTTTTGTGTTAAATACTCGTTTACTATAGTTCTTCATTTCATGTCCCAACTTCTAACACATTCCATTCTGTCTACAGGATTTCTTAGGCACAAACTGCATTACCCCAGACTGTACAGGGAAGATTTCTAGTATTCATATTTATGATGAGACTGGAAATTTGAAGATTGAATTATGTAACAAAAAGGATAAAAAGAATGCTCAAAATTCTGTTAAGCAAAAGAAGAAGAAGTGAGTTATATTCTTTGAGACATTTGCATTATACTGTGGGATTATGTTTAATGCTTGTTTATATCCATTTCAAACCCAGAGATCAGGTATAATGCTTTATTTTTTAATACAGGGATAAGAAGAAGGAGAAAGCTCAAGCTAACAAGAACGCAGAGAAAAAGAAAACCAAGCATGAGAGTGTAAGTGAGGACACAGCAAATACGGAAAAGGTACATTACTTTTTTTTGCATTTGTTATTTTTATCAAGTAACAAACCTACATAATGACTGTTCTTAGAGAAAACTAACTTTGGTATGAGAATATGACCAATATGTGTGCATTAGTGTATTGTCTGTTTTGTTGATGATTATTATGCATTAGTTTGTATGTATTTTATTTATACTCCTGGTTTTGCAGACACAAGGCAGATCAGAAACTGAAACTGAGAAGACCAAGCCTGTAAATAATAATGAGACAAACAGTGATAAAAAAAAGTAAGTATAAGGAATGTCTTGGTGAATTCATGTTATTGATCATGTTATTAATCCATTGGTCGCGATTTTAATAGAATACGTACACAGTCGTGCATCGGGTACAGTGCCATCCACGTCTACGACAAACTCTGCCTTGGCAGCAAATCATGCCATCCGCTGTCAATGTGTTAAGAAAGTGTTCTTTTGATAGAATGAAGGATTGTTAACCTCTAAAGTGCTTACAATAAAGTCATACTTAGGCAGCCCTTACTAATATTCCACTGGAAGCCAGGAAGTCTCATACCATAGATTTTGATTTGAAAATTCCAAAAATGCAATATACTTTTTTTATTGGATAAGAAAAGATTTATATGTTATTTTTTGCACATTCCTGTGTCAGATTATAAAACAGAGCATCTTCTAGGGGTTAAGAGGAAGATTATTAGGCCAATTTCAAATAGCATCCTTTATCCTTGATGAAAGAATTTTACAAAGACTCCACTCATCCACAAGTAAACTGACCTATAAAACTTTTTATCTGAGTACCCCCTCCCCTTATCCTTAAAGAAAAGACTCTTATAATGACTCCAGTAACCCACAAGTAGACTTACCCACAAAACCTTTTCTCTAAGGACCCCGGCCTCTGCTCCGAACCTCCCGATTGATCCCGAGAGCCTGGAGAGTTCCCAGGTGATAGTCCTGAAGCCCATGACGGAGCGGGAGGAGCTGACGGAAACCAAAAATTCGAAGAAAAATAAAAAGAAGAAGAAGAACAAGAAAAATAAGGCCATCCAACCTGACCTACTTGGTGATCCCTTAGAATGTGAACAAAACAATCAGTAAGTCGTGTCTGTTGTATTGTAACCTTTTTTTATGTTTACTTTTGTAAACTCTGATGATAGCTGTAGCCTTCAACAGATATGTAGGGATGTAGTTTTGATAGATAAATAGTTCATTCAACATGTTTGTAGGGATACATTTATGGTATTTTTTCACCATAGGGGCTGTCATACTGGAAAAACAAACTATTAGTATACTTTAACATCCAGTATTTTTTTCTTTAAAGAAAAAATTGAAAGATCAAAATAGAATTGTGAAGAAATAAAATAGGAAGAATTTGACAGGGTCAAGTATTTAACAATGTTTCTGCTGGCCAATTGTTGACATTGATTTGCACTTCAGGAGTGAATATGTTGCCCGGTTGAAAGCTCTAAAACAGCAGCGAGAAGCCCTGGAAAATGATTCTATGCCCTTGCTGAAGGTACCCCTCGCAATACCTACTCGGGAAACACCCTCTGAGAAGGTTCTAGAATGGGTAAGTCATGCTATCTCGCTTATATTCTCATTGTACATTCTTTAAGGACTGAGTTTCGTTTATGAAATTTGTAATTAATAAGGTCTTTAATTGTGAATGTGATCAGTTTTAGTAAGTTTTTTGATTGTATATAAAAGTGAACTAAAATAGAAAATGAGATGTCAGTATCAATTAATAAATGTTGCATTACTATTGGGTCAGTATCACTTATCAAATGTTGTTTTACAGTTGGATCCAGACAATCCCTTTTATCTCCCTGAACATCTAAGAGACAACCCCAAAGCTCTAGAATCGGTTTTACAAAGTAAGATGTCTGCCAACTCTTCAGTGTCAAGCCTTGTGTCTGGTATTCCTCCAGAGAGCATCACTGTCCTTCTAGAGTAAGTATATAGTTGTTACACAAATTACACAGAAATGCTCACCTACAGGGTTTACTCTTTTCTTCTGATCATCTAAGGTGTAGCTTATCTGCAAAGTTGCAAATATGTGGATGAGCTAATTATGATATTGAATGAACAAATACCCAAATACTATATCCAGGCTGTTTACAACCAAATAAAAGGCCAAGAAGAAACTGTATCTGTTTAATATGATTTCCATAATATCTACATCCTTTGTTACAGCTTCATGTACGATTGGCTGAAGTCCGAGGGACCCATGTCTATCACTGATGCTCGTATAAGACAGTGTGTTGAGGAGAACTTCCCCCCTGAAGCAAATACTCATGTAGCACAGTGTGGAGGGATCAAGCAGTTCCTCTTGCAATCTATTAATTTTGCCATGATAGATGAAGTTATATGCGTAAGAGACCATGTCGTTCGAGCCCAGAACATGATCCGGAAATCAGTCATGGAACGGATGAATTCATCACGGTATCTCATAAGGTTAGATGCTGCTGTTTTTAAGTTAGAAAATGGTTAGTGTTTTAGATGAGGATTATATTATTGATGGCTTATTATTATGTTTTTGCTGACTTTGCACCTATGTATGAATTTGATCGTTTGAGCAAACTGGTAGATATGTTGCAGTCTCCACTTCCTCCTCCTTCCTCTCCTCCTCCTCCTCCTCCTTCCTCTCCTCTCCTCCTCCTCCTCCTCCTCCTTCCTCTCCTCCTCTTCTTCCTCCTCTTCCTCCTCTTCCTCTTCTTCCTCCTTTTTAGAGATTCATAGCACTAATTTAAACTGTTTTTTTCAACCAAAATGATTAACCCAATGGTTATTGGTTTTGGGAAATAATGAGCACACTTGTTTCTGAAATATCAAAGTTGCCTACTTTAAATCAATTTTGATAGTGTTGTACATGCCTTAGACAGACCAATTGTAAAATGAAGGATTGGGCTGGTTTCCACTTAATAACTAATGGCATTAGAGCCATAAAATTCCTCAGATAGATATCACACAGAACAGAAAGCAGCCTCCATTTTCATGAATTTGGGCCCGCTCTTGCCATAGTATGTTTAGATGCCATATGGCATCATTTGGTTAAAAGCAAGGATTAATTTGTCTAAATGTTTAAAAACCTTTAGCGATTGTTTGGTAGCATGCTCAGTAATACCTTTCTTGTAGTGATGGTCGCAGAGCCAAGAAATTTACACACCTTTTGGATGATACAAAGAGCAGTTGTTCGTCTTCGTCTTCCGCATCCCATGTGGCAGGCTCAGGTGTCTCCTATGCCTCAACGGGACTCTCAGGTACAACGACCTCCTCGGTGAAGCTGGGCAATGGAGAAATGAACAACAACAGCAAGAACTCCTGCAAAAGTGTGCGAAGCAGTTTCACAAGTGGCCTTGATGACTTTGACACTGATGTAAGGACCTTTGTGTGTCATCTTGAATCTTTCACCTTATCCATGTTACAAAACTATTATGCCTGAGGATTTTTTTTTTTTTTTTAATTTAACCAGATTCACTAGTGTAGATTTACAGGTTTTGCAATTATTTTCCCCTTAGAAACATCAAAATTATTTATATTTGTGCCTCTGAATGTGGTTGAAGTAAGTAAATCCACTTGAATGTATTTCAGATTCCTGCTGTGCGTCCAAAGCTGAATCCAACTGCCCCAGAGTTTGAACCTCGGTCAAATGATGAGGAGGAAGAGGAGTTCAGCAATGAAGTTTGCTCAGAGGGTATGTTGCATAGAGCTTACAATGAGATTTCCTCAGAAGGTATATTGCACTGCGATTGCCATAGAGGAGATATTAGAAAATATTTAGAATATGAATGCATGATCATAAAATATTGTTCAGTGATTGATTATAATTATTTATTTTTCTAATACAGACGAAGAAGAGAATGGCAAGTCGTCTTCTAGTAAGGACTTAAGGACTTCCAAACCCTCAGAGTGCGAATCAAGTCATGATCCTCAAGGAGTTGCAACACAGGACGGAGACGAACTTTTCCAGTCCGATGAGGAGGATGACTATGACGGTGATGAGGAAGGACAGGTCAGTCAGTGGTTATTTTGTTATTGTTTTAGATTTTTTTCATATTGATAGCCTGTTGTTACATTGACAATAGGTATTGAGTGGAATGATTTTACCAACTTAGACTGTTTAGTTGGGCTCAGGCTATGTTTCTCCCTTGTAATTTTTTTAAATTAAATTTTGATTTTTTTTGTTTGTTTGTTTGTTTATTGCATGCTTGAAAGACCTTTTTTTTCCTTCTTATTTCCATGGCTTTTATATTCTTATTTATTATTATTTTTTAATCAAAAGAGATTTCTTCTTTTTTTTATCAATGTACAGATACCTATAGGCATGAGTTGTTGCAGAAAAAAATCACAGGTATAGTTTTTAAAGAAGTAAAAGTCTTTTGCTTCTATGATAACCTTTTTATTTTTTTTGCAGTATATGGAGAGCCTGGAAAACCAACTACAACAGAAACAAGAGCACATTCAGGTGTTGAATGACCGGCTGTACCAGATGAAGACTCAGATGGGTTTGGAAATTAGCAAGCTCAAACAGCAGGTGCAAGATATCAAGGAAGAGAAGCGGGTATGGGATTCTACTTGTTTTGCTTAGATTTTTTGCTTGTTGATTGGTGCTTGTGCTTGTCAGATAATTGGTATATTTTTTTTCTTTATTCATGACACTTGTTCGTCAAGTTTATTATTGGATTAGGAGTTTCTCTGATTAGTTTTGTTTGTGAGTAGAATATGTGATTGTAACCTCTAAATTGTTGTTGATTTTGAGAGCATGAGAAATATATGTTTTGATTTTTGGATTCTCGCAAAGACAAAGCTTTGAAAGCTACTAGGCCCCATTATTCATATCTTAGGATCTTTAAGCAAAACCTTTGGAATTTTGCAGGCAATTCAAACCGAGAAGGAGAGCATATCAGCCCAACGTGAAAATGAGGCCAAGAAGATGCGCTCTGAGTTGTCCCGCCTGCAAGAGGAGATGAAGGGGATTCAGAACCGCACTCAGTCTCTTGAAAACAAGTGTGAGAGATCCAACGACCGTGCCAATGAGTTTGAGGCTAAACTAATGGAAGAACAGTATGTGGCATTAGTCTTATTGCTAAAGTTTTAATGAACTGATGATTTACTAATAATGCAAAATAGCTTGTTCAATACAGAATGCTTTATTGTTTTGCTATTTTTCCTTGTTATTTCTTTACATCTATGCAGTTTTAATGCAAGAAATATCTTCAATACACAATAATCATAACATCTGAAAACTTAAAACAAAGGTAGAGTTACTTGAGCATATCAATGAAACTTCAGAACCACATAAATTTTATGTCTAGCATTTCAAAGCATTTCCTTTTGTTCTGCTCTTGCAGGGAAGTGACGGCCCAGCTGCGTGAGGAGATTAGGAACCTCCAGGAGTCTCTGACAAATAGTTCGCGCCGAGCACATGAGGCAGAGGTCAAGTACCTTTGCACCAAGAAGGACTTGGTGGAAGCACATCTCACAAGGTAAGGGATGATGGTAGGAAAGGAGGAGGCTTTTAGCAGTTTTCATCTGGAAAGTTTGAAACTTTTTTTTCTCACCATGAGAAATATTGTAGTAGACAATGGCAGTTGATCATGAATACTTGTAGATATGTAGCATTTCTGAACTATTCATCCATTTATTATTGCATTTAAAATGCCACTATAATTTTGTCTATTAGTGTGAGCAATTTAGCAAAGGAAAATATATATATATATATATATATATTTTTTAAACTATCCATCACTTCACAGGACAATTAGCCGCCTGATGGAGGAAGCTAGTCTGATGCGTCTGCTGCACCAGACAGCAACTGAGGACACAAAGCCAGACCGAGCCATACTCTCCAGATCCATTGTAGCTTGGGATGACAGCATCAAGAGCTTGCGTGATCGGAAACGCGTCTTTGTGGTAGGTGCTTTAGAGCTTAGTGGATTCCTGCTCTCATTATTATTAATTATTTGTTTATTTATTTTATTTATTTATTTATTATTATTATTATTATTATTATTATTATTATTTTATTTATTTATTTATTTATTATTATTTTTTTTTTAGTGGGGGGGCGGCTATTATTGATGGTATTAATGAGAATCATTGTTATTATCTTTTTGCAAATGCCTCTTCAGAACGGGGTGAGTTCCTACCCTGTATAAATTTTTTAGGTGGTTGTGTTTGTTATGTATATTATCAATATCATTATTATTATTGTTGTTATTGATAGCTCATTACAAATGATAGTTATTATTCTTACTAACTCAAGCATATATTTGCCTAATCCCACTCCCATTGGCAATATATCAAGCATGCAGAAAGATGTCTCAAGGCGTAAGGCCCTCTGAACCTATCTTAGCAATTTTCACCCTTCTTATTCTAAGGAGTAACAAAGAGATGATTTGGATTTTAGGAAAAGGTGTATATATGGCAAAACTTAATGACCTGATGAAACTTCATCTGCTGGGCTAGAAATATTCTGATGACATCATTGGTTTTGAAAATGTTACTATTGTTACTTACTTTTTATTATCAAAGTAATTTTTTGTTATTTACTATTAGCATTTGCAATTTCAAACATTTGTCAAATGTCCTGTTTCATGATTTGAATATATCCACTCCACTTACCATTTATCTCTTGCTGCAGGAAGAAGCTTTGAGACTCTTAGGAATAGTTAATCAGGGACGTCCCCTCAATGCCTTACCTCATGGGGACCTTGATGTCCCAGCCATCCCAGACATGAGCATAGCACCTCTCCTCATGGCGCAGGTAGGTGTTAAAGATTTTTTTTTTTTTTTTTTTTTTTTTTTTTGTGCATTTGGAAGTCTTGTGATAAATAAAAAATATATATCATTATTTCTTTTGACTTCCTTTATATACTGCCTGTGGAATTTGCTTTTGGGAAATTGTGCTAGTTATTGGGATTATTGAATTCACTGTTCTACAGCAGAAGATGAGCAACAAGCAGATGCCCAAACTGCCCATTGGAGAGCAGGTTGTAAATCGAGCTGGAAACTCCAGCTCCTCGTCCCCGCAGCCAGTGTCGGTTCAACCTGGTTCAAAGGCCTTACTGCCCACACCCATTGGACCTCCTCTTCATATGGTCACAACGCCTACTGCCCTAGACACCCGTCCTTTGTACTTGCACAATGGGGTTAATCCACTGGCTTTCAGTGGTGGGGCTATTCCAAAGAGAGCAACTCCAGCACAGCCGTCCACTACCCCAGGTAAGGATGAGCACTTAGCACTTGAAACCATAGTTTTCATTAAAAAAAAAAGGTAACAGGCTAATAGTGCAGACCAGTACCAAGACCCCTATATTTTTCCCATCCATAAAGAAAATTACTAGGAAGAGCATAGCACATATCTCAATACTGATAATTATCAGTTCATGAGTAATTGTGAGTCTATGAGTTTTGGTGAGTAAAATTATCTGAAGCTGACAATTATACTCCTTTTAACCCTTCTGAGATGGACCACATCGTCAGATGTGTTTTCTGTTATTTTCTAGACCTCTAGCATGATTAGTCTATGATATATTAGCAATGTGATACATAAGAGCATGTTATAAAATAAGGTATGTTGCATTAGTTACACAACTGAAGGAATAACTAGAGATCATACTTTGAAGGAAAAAATGTAGTGCGGATGTGATCCAACCCTACAAAAAATGCCTGTAGCAGAGGGTTAACGATTCCTTTCTTTTTAAGATTTAGATGTATAGTTTAGTATATTTTGTGAGATTATTTAGAGCGAATCTGCTGGATGTTATTGTTTAACCCGTTCCCGACGGGGCCAATCCGGCTTAAAAAGACCAAAATTCCGGGACTCTTGAATGCATAAGCCTAACGCGTCGGGATTCTTGGCCGCACTGGCCGCGAGCCCTCCCGCGCGCCGGGCTGGACAAAATAATGCGTCCCCGGTGTGTAGCCCAAAAACCACTAGACGTGATATCTTGTCACCCGTCGTTAACAGGTTAAGGCAAGTGTGTACTTTTTACCCACTCATCCAACAAGCTACTGCTTCTCCACAAAGATATCACAAAATTAACTCTTTCTCGACGGGTGGTACACCTCAGGTACCGCGCATTCAAGGCCCGTTCGCAGGGTGCCGTCATATGGCGTCGATCATTTAATTGATTTAGGCTTATGTGTTCGAGAGCCCCGGCATTGCAACTTGCAAGGCTGGAATGCCCCCGGCATGGATGGGTTATCACACCATTCCAGAAAGACAGTTACCTTTTAATGATACCATGTTTATAATCACAGAGTTATAAATAACATTACTATTAACCCATTCGTGTTGGTTGACGTGCTATCACAGGGTTGAAAAATATCCCCAGACCAGGGTGACGTCCTGAGACATGGTGCATTTTCTGGCTGAGTCCCGGGCGGGGCAGTGTGTTGCACAGAAACATCAGCAATAGATCACTAGATTGTTTTCAAATATAATCGTTTTACATAATTTTTTAGACTCTGTTACTTTAGTTTAGGTGTTTGAATGTCATAAAATGAGATATAACGCTAAAAAAATGGTGTCCCAGAAAACTATGTGATCTTGATCAGTTGAATAAAGAGATCGAAGTCAAAAAACCATTGTAAAATCAAATGTGTTTGGCCAAGAAATAAAATAAAGTAAAAAATTACTAGTGCAATACTACTACTAATTTGTTGATTACCCGTGATATGTCTTTTCACTTCACGTTTTGGTAAAAAAAAAAGTATAAAACATTTTTGATGCCCCACTAAGAGATTGCTTCCACTTTTCTATGGTATTTTCACATAGAAGTGAAGAATATAGGTAAAGTTCAATAAAACATAACTAAAAAGGCATTACTGTAACATGTTTTTCTACTAAAATAACTCCTCTGAACATGGCAATATTTTTATGTGCCTTTACATTGTAGATGCATTCATGAAAACCATAAGAATAGGGTGGGTGAAAAATGCTCGTGAGACACTCAGCGTGGCCCTGCATAGTGAGAAAACACCCCAGCACAAAGCGTTGCGCTTGTTATCTTCCCAGCTTTAGCGGGAGTTGACTTTTTTTTATTCATGCCATACACCAAATAGTAAAAAATAAACATATCTGACCGAAACGTGATTTTAGTTGATTGAAGGGAGAATATGTTAGGGTCTGTTTTTAGTTTTGTGCTGAGCTGAAATCACAAATTTCACCAAGCTTATTTGTAACCTATCAAACTGTTGAATGATTGTGTATGGAAAAGGGTTGGGGGAGATGATAGTAAAAGGTTCAGTTGAGATGCATGGACATTTTGTATGCATGACCAATCATGTAAGATTATCCATGATTTGTTCTATGCAGTACTAATGCTTTTAGTGGTCTTGTAGGTCTGGATTGCTCATGGAGTCCAGAGTAACCCGTTTCAGTAACCATAGCTGTATATTAACCCATTGGTGGTGGATGAGTACACCCCATTTAAATTGAACAAATTAAGAACGTGTATATTTTCATTGTTTCAGATTTGTCTGGCGCACAGAAGTGGCCTGATTCTCATCAACTGTTTGTTGGACAGTTGCCATGGGAATTTAATGAAGGAGATGTTAAGGTGAGAGAGATATAGAATCTTGGTGTTTTTACATGTTTTACATTCATTTGATGAATCTTGGTGTTGTAAGTAATTCTTAGTTATATGAAATGTGATTGTTCTCTTTATTTTACATAAGGGGATTAATATGTCTATATTAGTATTGTTAGATTTACGAAAAAGAAATCCATCCATCTTTCTTAACCCACACTGGACGGGTGGTACAGTACTGTACCGTGCATTCAAAAGCCCAGTGGCCGGGCGGCACAGTATTGTGCCAGCCATTCAATTGATTTAGGCCTAATAATTCGAACGCCCCGGCATTGGGACATTCAAGGCTAGAATTCCCCCGTCGTGGATGGGTTAACCCAATCCTGGTGGGCCTGGCGAGAAGTTGCAACCCCCTATGCCGGGCCTATGCAACATCACCTTGGGGACGTCACACTGGTGTGTCGCCTTGTCATCAGGCACTTTGCCGTGTCACACGGGTGTGACATGCCGTCATCATTGGGTTAAAATTTTCTTATATATATCTACATATATCTAAATATATCTCTCTATATATATATCAGACCAGTTTATTATATATTACCTTACCAGCTTCTGAGAATAAGAACAATTAAAGTAGCCATCTTTCAAATAGTTTCTTGAACAATCACATTTCCAAATCTAAAAGTTTAGGATGCTTATAAAATGTTAATATACTTGAGTTAAAGGAGACTCCTCAGGCTTTGAAAGAGTTCATTTTATATACTCTTAACTGATGTCTATACAGATTCTTTATGATGTAACTTATTGTTTATGCTGTTATAATTTGCTTGTGAATAACAAAAATTTATATGCTAAATGTTGGAAGGAAGAATCTGCTAACATTCAAGGAAATATCATACTAGTTCTAACATACGAATTTGAACTTCATGATTTAGTTGCTTTCTCTGTGTATAAGTAGTTTGAGTGTCTTTTTACAATATTAGTTGTTGCTTGATCATACAAGTCTTTGATTATTTCCAAATTTATAGAAACTAGCTTTTCAGATTCTATAATCCATTTGCATGAAATTTTGTATGCGCATGACAGAATCTGTTCAGTCACTGCTATGGTGAAGTGGTGTCTGCTACACTCTATGACAAAGGCCGTACCCCAGAGGGCAAACCCATACCGAAATGTGGGCTTGTTACATTCCGTTATGTTGAAGACTGCAAAAAAGCCCTGTCGGTAGGGGTAAGTGGCAGGGCAAAATTGGCGCCATTTTTTTCCCCCCCCCATATTACACATTCACGCTCAAACACATGTGTATATATACAGCATATATGTGTATATATCCATGTATGTGATTTATAGACATATATATATATTATATATATTATCTATCTATGTATCTATCTATCTATATAGAGATAGATAGATATAGATATGTACATATAAATATATATAAATATAAATATAAATATAAATATATATATATATATATATATATATATATATATATATATATATATATATATATATATATATATATATATATATATATATATATATATATATATGTATATATATATGTATATGTGTTTGTGTGTGTATGTATGTATGTAAATGTTATGCTCTGTTCCATGATTATGCACAAAATTCTAAATTTACTCATTTACTCAAAAGCAAGAAATACAAAACAAATCCTAAAGATAAAAATGATCAACTCTGTTCTCATGATATTTATAATGACCTTTTAAAGGCTGATAATACTTACAAAGAACTCAAATCAGTTTAAATCTTAACAGGAAGGTGAGAGAGAAAGAGAAGTAGAGAAAGAGGGAGAAATGATAAAATAAGTAAATAAAATCATAATTTACTCTTTTTACAGCCAATCACAGTTGGTAATCATACCTTGAACGTCCAGGCAAAGGAGACCAAAAAGCCTACCAAACCACCCAGCCTTGCTGTTGGTAGTCTGGCCAGCACTGTTGGGGAACCTGCCACAGTTAGCAGTCACTCAGCATATGGCTTGAGTGACATCTCTCTTAATGCTAGTGCCGAGGCCAGCAAGACAGCTGTTGGCCCTCTGCCTTCCCCAATACTGCACCCACCTAGTACAACCACAGTAACAAAACCTAAATTTCAGGTGATTTGACAGATTTTCTTGTGGTTTAGAAGCTTTGGATGTATGTTTGTCCATTATCATTCTTATGTTTGAAATGCTCTTGGTTTCATTCCTTAAAATGCTAGTAATTTATTGTTAATGGGGACCCATTTAATTCAGTTAACGGGAACTAAGGGAAATATGTATGAAATGGACATAATTTTTTTTTGTAAGATGCAATCAGTTTATGGTTCATGGAAAACCTTATGATACAGTTTAGTTAAACTAGGGGAAACATTTTTTAAAATTAAAACTTAATTACATAGCTTATAATTTAAGGAGACTCAAACATCTATAAAGTGAGCTAGGGCATGTGTCAGAGTAAAGGCTTTAAACATCATAAAAATAACTAAAAGTGGGAAATTCTGTTAGCTTTATATTAATTCATTTGCTAATGCTAGAATCCTTCAATTACCAGAACCTTACAAGCAACAATTCTGTGGGAGCCATTGGCACTCCTCCTCCGAAACTGGTGCGGCCACTTCCCAGACAGCCTCCAAATGCTGTGAAAAGGTAAGGGTCACGGTATGCTTTAGTTTGAAAGTGATTTATTAATTTATTTCTTGGTTTGTTTTTTTAATTTATTGAGATAATGCCATTTATCATTATTTTCTCAATAGGTTTATTACATAGTGAATGTTGAATATTAGGGTTTTATGTTTACTTTTAGAAGCCTTTCTAAGGAGATCTAAGTGATAAATACTGATTCTTGTCATGTAAAATACTGCATTAATAAAATACACTAAATGGTAGGGTTCAAATTTTCCTATATATATATTTTCATGTAGGTCAGTCAATTACAAAGCACCATCTCATATCAAAAGAAATTTAAATGCCATCTTTATTGCAGTTAAATAATTGTTACTTGAAAATACTCTTCTCTTTCTAGTGCTATCCCAAACACTAGTTCCAAGGATGACTCAGTTACAAGTACAGCATCATACAAGCGACTGATTGAGATCTGCAAGCAACGAGTAGGAAAGGAATACTCATCGTAAGTTGGTTTGAATGAAAAAATACGTAGAGAAAAAGATTAAGCAAAGGAAAGCATGAAAAATAAGAGAAAGAGAGCAATGTTTCTATTAAAAGCTCTGATCATTGGTCAAATATGAGTATATAGCAGTTTGTCATCTGGAGAAAAAATATACTGAAGAGATTAATTTGATAGTATTAGTCTGTTAATATGAATCTTATATTTTAATGAGAATGTCTAAATGATGTATAAGCTTTTGTATTACAAAAAAAAAAAAAAAAAATGTATTTCCCTTTCAGACCAGATGTGTGTAGTGCACTTCGAGAGGTCCGCATTCAGAACAACAAGAGTCTTTCAGGTCTGAATGTAGATATGATTGTAGAACGAGTAAAGACACACCTAAAGTCCCGCCGCCCTGGTTCAGGACAGGCCACACTGGCTCCTTGGGCCTCTCTTACCCAATGTCCCAAGAGTGGAAATAGTGGACCGGAGTGGCAGGGTCCTGGTGGCGAAGAAGGAAGCGCTCCCGAGGAACAGTGTTCCATCTGTCTCGAAGCCCTGAATGCATGCCCAACTGTTCCACTCCAGTGCCAGCACGTTTTCCATGAGAAGTGCATAAAGGATTGGCTGAAACGCCAGTCAAATTGCCCCAATTGTCGTACTTTTGCTCTAATGACTGACGAGTATCCTTCACTTACACACTCTTAAAAAGCTGTGTAACTCATTTAATGTGCCTTTCATTAACTTGAAAGTTCATTATTCAGTGTAGGATATAATCTTGACCATGCCTGGACTTTGAAATGCGTGTATCATGTAAAACTGGTTGCTGAATTATTAGTTTAATAATTCAGTGGCCTGCAACTTGCACAATTACATTGTTGGTGTGCCTTATTCAAAAAAAAAAAAAAAAAAAAGAAGAAAAAAAAAAAAAAAAGGAAATATATTTTTTCTATGTAACCGATTTCCATTGTAATGGTGAAACTTTGGGAAGCATGTAAAAACACTGTGCTCCATTTACAATAAATCATGCTTACTCCCATAGCATTTTTATCATTAGTTATTTGGAATAATAGATTGAAAGGAAGTACCTTTATGTCAGTTTGACGAGTTATGTTAAAATGGCAGTTGTTTTCTATTAATGTGTATGCTTTTTTTTAATGTTTATACAAGTGGATGTGTATTCCATTGATTTTAAGGATTTATTTTCTGTTTTTACTTTTTAATTGTTTTGAACTGAATATTCAGTTTGCCATAGTCTGTTTGCAACTTGCACATTCCTACTGGTGCAGTGCCTTTGCATTTCCTGAAGAAGCTGAAATAAACAGTTTTCTAATTTTTGGTAATATATATTTCACTAATATCACTTCCAAAAATACAGACAAAATTCCAGCATCCTAATACACATTATTTTTTACACTTGACCCATTTCTTTTGGCATCTCCCAGGTAGTAAAAGTTATTAACTTGGTACAAACCTTGCATAAAATATGATATTTTTTAATCTAGTCTGTAATCTCTTTAAATCATCACTGACCATATCACTAAAACATTTAGGATATTTGCCATAAAAAAGTGGTTTCTAACCTCACTCAACTTTTGTTTGGATGAACAGCAACACCCAATCAACAAACATTAAAAAAAGGGGAGAAAATTACACTAATCTTATATTAGGCATTTTCACATGTTTACTAAGAGTATATGGGAAGTCATGATAGTTATAACAATGAAAGTTACATAACTGAAAGTTAGACTGCTTAGTGATATGAATGCCTGATAAAAAATGCTACCCCTACCCAATAAAGGAAAGAGAGGGAGGGGGGGGGTGATGAGACATGAAGATCAACAACTAGGTTAAGTATGGGAGATTGAGATTCCTGTAATCCGATCTATCCTCTTTTAAAACCATGGAGAAAAAAGAAAGTTTGAAAATAAAAAATATAGAAACTTTGCAGCTAGGACAGAGAGAGAGAGAGAGAGAGAGAGACTGATTTTTACTATGTTACTAGAAAGCTCAACATTTTTATAAATTGGCTTGATATTACAAATGAAGACACTTAACAAGAAACATACAGCCAAGTATACAAAGACCTTTGTTCTTTATTTAGCAACTTGTAAGTCAAATCAGAGAGTCCATCGTATGAAGAATCATCTGCCCAAAGATGAGCAAATCTTTCCTTGGAAGGGGTGGCTTTCATGTGGGCAAGCATGACATACTTTGCAACCGCTGGGTCAAAACGAATGATCTGCAACCCTCTTCTCTCAAAGCGATTGTAAAGGTCGTCGTCTTCGGCGCCCCATCCATAGAACTTGTTGGCAAATCCATTAATTTCTATATAGTGTGCTTTCTGAACAGCCACAGCTCCCCCAAACAGGCGACGATATGGAAGCTGGTACCTGCAATAAGGTGAAGAACAATGTTCAATCCTGTGAGAACCATTCTGGGTTGTAGCACAAAAGGTCCTTTTTTACATGGTGAGACACAGCCCAGGCAAGTTTGAGGCTTAAATTCTTATAACACTTTGATAGGGAAATATTCAGAGATGAGAATATTTTCTTAAATGCTTGAATAATTTGCAAAAAATAAAATTCAAACATTAGACAGGATTGGAAGTTACCCATGCCTAGCATGAGTGCATTTGGCTGCTGGCTCCTTAGTCTCATTTATGGTAAATATGTCTTGCATTATTTCCAGCACTTTTCAATCACTAGGCAATATTCAACTATATGAACCAAAGACTGCCCACCCACTAACACAACTGTCAATGTAAGTATTGCACCTCTAACTGCAACTGAAAGACTAGCCTCTAAAGAAACAGGAAAAAACATTCATATGAATATAAACTTTACTACAGAGACCTTATAACAGTTTTCATTTTTAGGCATATAGAAAGTATATAAGTAATTCATCTGGTAAGTAGTTTTGATGACATTTGACTCTGAGAAAAATGTGCAAAGTCTTGATGATGTCAGAGCAGGTACTCATTGCCCCAGGCTCCTCCCAGCTATTCCCTTGGGATGTCAATGCAACGAGTGTATGCATACAAGCACAGTTCACCGTAGTTCTTTTTTTGTTACATTTCTGTTGCCTGTAGAATTATTTTTATCTTGAAAAAAACAGATCAGAGGAAATATTATTCTAAATTCTGTGTCAGACATAATGGCAACATCAGCCTAGGCTTCTCTGTAAATCAAATTGGACTCTGTGGTTGGGTAATCTCGGTAAAAATTATTTATTAGATTAATTTCATTTGTTGATGAGGACTGGTTCAAGATACCTGAGTAAACGTTTTGCCAAAATCAAATTTGGAGTAGCCATATACTTGTTTCCCCTTTTATTTTTTCTAAAGACAACTTGTGTGCTCTTGACCCAAAGTGGATCAATTTTTTTGGAGAGGACTGTAAAAGGGCGGCTGCATTTATGTATAGGGCAGATAAACAACTGTCATAGTAATAAGTAATAATGAAAAATATGTATAAGCAGTTTCACAATTTATTTGATGTTCTACTTAAAAATTGTCATATTCAGAGCTTTTGTTGAGATAAAAAAATTGCAGCTAACCTGAATGTGTCAAGGGCAGAATACATGTGCCGTGGGTGGTGGGTGCATGCATACACATTAAGGTCATTTTGTGGCAGTAGATCCACATCATGGAAGATGAAACAGTCAACCTTGGCCAGCTTATTGGTCTCAACAAATCCGATATTCAAGAGTTTAGCTCTGTTAAACGGCTTCTCGTCTGCTTGTTCCACAACCACAATTCTGTGTTGGAATGAGACAGTTAGAAAAAAAATTCAAGCTGAAATAATAATTGTAATAATAAACTCCACTTATACTTTTAAAACATGGAATATTAAGTACACTTTTGCCACACTAATAACAACTATCATTGATGCAAATGGGCAAATACAGTATAGGAATTTCTTTTAGCAATATAATTTGATGGTGAAAGTGCAAACACAAAATCTGAACCAGATTCGTAGGGTTAATCTGCTATTTTCTCTAATCCACATTTACCTATAGTTTAACTGTTGCCTCATGAGAAATGGGTGCATATACGTCAGGAACTGCTGGAGGTGCAGACTCCTATTTCGGTAAGGAATGATGATGGCAACCTGGAGAGTTGATTAGAAAAAAAGAAAAATAGTTTCTTTTCAATCACCTATTACACTCAATATAGCAGTAAGAAAAAAAAAAGAAAAAAGAAAAAAAGACCGGAAAAAAAAGACTAAAAGACAAAATTCAAAAAGCCCAGACACACTAAAGGCCAGGTTCCACTAGACTTATGCCACTGGAGTCAGACTCTTAAGAGTACCCTTCTGACCGAGACCGAACCAAACTATCTGGGAAAGTAGATGGAACCAGACCTACAGCACTCTTTGCCCTCATCCTCCCTCCCTCTCTCCCTCTCCCTCTCCTTCCCCTCTCCTCTCCTTCTCCCTTTTCCCTTTCCCTCTCACTCCCCCTCTCCCTCTCCTCTTCCCTCTCTCTCTCTCTCTCTGTGTGTGTGTGTGTGTGTGTGTGTGTGTGTGTGTGTGTGTGTGTGTGTGTGTGTGTGTGTGTGTGTGTGTGTGTGTGTGTGTGTGTGTGCGTGCGCGCGTGTGCGTGCGCGCGTGTGCGTGCGCGCGTGTGCGTGCGCGCGTGTGCGTGCATGCGTTTGTCTTAGTAATGTTGTTACTATGCAGTTATATCATATGAAACATTACTGTGCAGTCAAAATATCCTTAAGATTGTATAGAAGCCAGCCTAGCCATGTGTAACCCGGGAGAGTGTAATTATAATGTAACCAAACCAGGAGGATAGGCAACCTGAGGTAGCTTTGGTGCCAGGGCTAAGTCTGATTACTAGAACCTGGCGTTAAGGTACACATGCATAGGCACACAGATGAGGAGAGTTGCATGCACAGAGGTCCGTATGCTGGGTGAACGTATATCTGATTGCATGCTAATGCTTTATATTGCACTGAGACCACGGTTTGCATACTTGATATCTTGACTGACATTCGACGGGCTTCCAGGTTCCTCCGGGTTTTATGTTGTATTTCTTAACAATGTCTTCATCCGTCAGAGGAATGATCTTGTTGGTTGTTAATCGGTCTATGTTCACAACATGAGGAGACAAGACAGGGCACCAATCTAGACCCTTTTCTGCTGGTCCAACAAGACCCACCAATTCCTGGGGTATGTCCTCTGCAGCGATGAAGGGGAAAGTAACATCGGTATATTTTCCAAGTATGAATGGGAGAGTCCACAAGCACAAGCTCGTGACTATTGTTATGCACCAGACTCGCCCATAACTGACAGGCACACTCTTTACCAACTTCATTGTTCTTTGAAACTTATTGATTACACTGATTTATAATACACATGATACAAAGGTCACATAATATCTCTTTGGAATAGTCCTTGGCCTCAGTCCCTCCTTGCACCCTTCTCGAGGCCTTCAATTTCTCTCAGGCCCTCGTACACAAATCTGATTTTGCCTTTGATTTTGGCCGACTGTTTTGACGATTCTGTCACTTTGGTATTTAAGATCTTTAACTTCTTATCTATGAAACTTAGGGCTTCTTGAAGAGTCAGTTCCACATGGAAGCCTAAACCGACATTTACATAAATTTTGGAGACATCAGGCCTGAAAGGAGAAAAAAATCAAATAAGCAAGTAGCTAAGCAAAAAGAAGAAAAAAACAAATACGACTCTGTCTTAATTATGCTAATAAAAAATTTGCAACCACCCTTACAACTTAAAATCAAGTTGAAAAAATTAATAGTTCAAAGTGTGAAGGGTAAAAAAAATTGCATATCCTTTATAATATAATAATAGTATTGGAACTCAATCTGAACTTGCTAAACTGACAAGCATATTGTGACTTTATAAAATTATACAATCTCCATCCCAAAAATTTAACAACTTTCACTTTGGATTACAGATTTTTATAGACTCAATTTGTCCAGTAAGTTGTTTCAAAGAATACACTTTTTTCTTATTAGTAGTATACTGTACTGTTATTCAGTATGTATTAATGACATGTTATCATGACCACATTAAAGTTAAAGTTAAGCAAAGAAGAAAAAGGAGAAGACAGATAAATAAAGAAGAAAAGGAAAAAGGCTCAGCAGGAGGTGCAGGAAGAAGATGAGCGATGACAGAAGAGAAAGAAGAAACAGAAGAAAAAGAAAAAAGACAAACGAAGAGAAAAAAGAAAAAGCAGCAGCAGCAGAAGAAGAACAAAAACAAAAAAAGTAAAAGAATAAAATGATGAAGAATCAAAAGGAGAAGAAAATTAAAAAAAGAAAAAGAAAAGAAAAAAAATAATGAGAGAGAATAAAAGACGAGAAAGGTAGAAGAAGAAAGAAAATAAACCCAGCACAACTGCTACATACACGTGTGCCTGGACGTAGAAGTTTGATCCGAGGTCGACTTGAGTTCGCAAGCCTTCCTCACATGGTGCTTGGAGGAGACATTCGATCGTTTGTTTTAGCTGCGAGTAGGCGGCAATATCTTCATACAGTTTGTCCCGCTCCTCTAGCACACGTCTGTCAAAAATCCACCCAATAGTTAGACAAGAGATTGAGCGTAAACTGGATACTCTATGATAAACAAACATAAAAGAGAGGAAATGGAAAGAAAAAAAAAAGAGATAAAAACTAAATAATCATGAAGCTTTGTGATAAATCTTTAAGACAATAAAAAGTGAAAGGGGATGAAAGAAACAGAGAACAAAAGTAATTCTTAGTCATGGGTTTTATCAAATATATCAGACAAGATATGTGTGCTAATTAAACTAAGCTAATCTATAATACAATTTCAAAGTTCTCTCGTCTAATAACAGAATTCATGGGGCCTGAAGGAAAGGAGAGAGAGAGGATGGGATTGCTTATTCGCTACTATCACTGTTACCATTATCAGTACTGGTATTACTGCAATTATCATATATTCCCCCATCTATTACCAGTACCTAGTACGTATATCACTTCATCCCCATGCGTATAACATCCAAAACATGATACTGTATATATCTATATCCATATCTTTATCGATAGAAATAAATCTATGTCTGTGTTCATCTACTCCTATGTGAAAATAAAGATCAAATAATAACAAAAACAAAATATGGACGGAGGAGGAGCAGGAAGAGGAGGAAAATCAAGACAATAAACCAAAAAACTTGTACCAGAAATAACTATGCATGCAGGTTATTTCCTTTACTGTGAGTGTAGTCGGTGTAAACATGGATCAAAGCATCAGAGACATAGCAGCAAATGCAGTGAGTTTATGACCTTCCATGTTGTTTGTATGGTAATGAAAGTGAAATTTGGAATGGGAATGACCCTGTGAGAGGGTACTCCTCTGAGTAAATATTATTTTGGGAAAATCACTTAGATCAGGAAAAGGAACGATTCAGAATATGATCCAAAGAAAATACTTAAAACCATAGAGCCAAGAAAGGTTAAAGGAAACAGGACAACAAAGCAGGAAGCAGAAAAAACAAAAAAGAAAGAAAGAAAGAAAAGAAAAAAACACAAAACACAGCACCCTTTTCATATTTCCAGGTGCAATGAAACTGTTGAAAAATAAAGACTAACAAGTTCTTGCAGTCTTTATCATATGCATTAGATAATTCTGAACTTAAAAGCCTTTTTAGGAAAGTGAAGCTGTGGTTTGGAAATACTTGTTTTCAGATCAACTGGAGGGCTTGGTCCTTACTGGCTCCAAACACTTTCAAGTTGAATATGTGGACACCTTCAGAGCTTGCCTTGGCTTTGGTCATTAATGGAAGTAAAGAAAGCAGTTTGGAGACAAATTTTTTTTTTTTATATAAAAAATA
>BOPN01001462.1:122500-127500 GCA_017312705.2 Penaeus japonicus
CAAATCTTCCTTTAGGACATTGTTCAGGAAGTGCTCATATTTCTCCACCTTCTCTCTGTCTGCCATTATACCAACTCTCTGAAAAAAAACAAAAAAACTGCTTGCTAAATAAAATCATTACTTGATAACAAATGTCAGTTCTGCAAGGTATTAATCATAATCAAAATTGATTATATTCAATAGAATCATAAGGGAAGCTCTCTGTTACTTGTATAGACACAAATATTAGGAAAAATTATACATGCATACATTTGTACTGCTGGAAAAAAAAAAAAAAAAAAAAAAAAAAAAAAAAGGGTAATGGTAAGTATTTAACCCATTGCGGACAGGTGCCATGACATACATGACGCAGGAGCTTTGGCCTGACCACGAGTGTCATGACGTACATGACGTTTGGGGATTTTGGATCATTGTTATTCTATTGTGCTATGAGTAAGGAGTGAGTGTTGATGACAATTGCAGTCATAATTACTATAATTACCATAATAAGGAAACCTAACATCCCAAACCTAGATGACACCACTTTCTTCTAATACCAGCAGGAGAGAGAGCCTTGAATGGCACCCATCCCCAAACTCTAGCAAGCACTATCTTTAAAGAGCGATGGCGCACAGCAAGTTACCGACCTCATGCTCTAAAGTACTGCAGATGAAGGATGTGCAGGCTGAACAAGAAGAGGAAGGTAATTCAAACCATGCCCAGTGTTTTAAATGTGCCCCTGTGCCAATAGGTATGCCTTTTCCTGTGGCACTCACAGTTACAAGTACAGGTATTCTTCCTCTTCCCAACCTCTTCATGTTATCTTCATTGTAGATGGTTATATGTTTTGTATTCATTCACAACAGTGCATGAATAAGGAAAAATAAAGTCGTTTTTTGTCCTCCTATAAACCAGCAATACTTCTATCACAATTTGTATAAAGGAAATAATGAGCTGATATGGACCCTATACTACAATTTTATTTAACTGCATTATTGATAGAGCCTGTCCTATGACAGATACAAAGCAATAAAGCACACAAAAAAATTAACACACAAAAAATGCTCTAGTTTTATAATAAGTGACTGAGAGTGGAAAAAGTCAAAATATGTTGCTTCAAGCTGTTTCACTCTGAAATAGAGCCCATCCTGGAGATTGGACAAGCAAATCTATCCCCGTCCACAATGGGTTAATCCACTCCTTTGGTGCTCTGGAAAAAAACAACAAACCCCACCATATACATTCTGGCCAGACAAAACTTACAGGCAATTTACTCTTATATATGGGATCCACCCAACCTCTGTCTTGTCTGAATACATGTGGCTGAGTCTGTGCATGAGAATGCCAAAGATATTTTAGCCATTGTGATTGCATGACACTGAGCTACTACTGTACTGGACTTTCGATTGTAAGCCTTCCATTGGAATTTACTTAATTTTAAGAGGATTTGGATAAATAAGGACCTATATAATTGTGTGGAAAAATCCTGGATAAATATAAGGAAGAAATCTGCCACTACCCTTGTGTATGTCTCTGTGCCTTTGGGCAGTTTACAAGATAAAGTTAGTAGACATCTCTGGTGATTTATCTTGGTAAAATATATAAGGTGGCAGTTTGATGTTTTTTTACCAGAGTACGCAGTACAGGGGGTTAGTTCTTGGCACAATGCTACTATTGCACTTGATGTCAGATATCACAGAACATGGCAGGTTTCAGGTGGATTACTAAGAAAAGTTACTAGGAAAAGTCACATTTAGAAAATCACTGTGGGTGTCTTCTAGACACTACCAAATCATAGTATGAGAGCCCCTATTGGTTACTCTCATATAAACTGTGCATGAGAGCTAAAAAAATCAGAATATATCCCAGGTGGGAAGGTTCTTACATAGATATATACATAACATTTACACATAAAAAACATATATTTTTCCTGTGACTTTCCAGCACGTAATTACTACAAGATCGTAATGTAGTAATTACATATAGTTTCATTAGTCTCTACTTATAACTTTTCAGATCTTTTCCTCTTCCAATCCTACTATGAAGGCAAAGATCAAAGTTTTAATAGATCGGCTAATATCTATTGTATCCTACATACATGGATCACATAAAAAAAACAAATCAATTCCTTGTTAGTATCAACACATAACTCTTTCAGTAAATTTAAATCTCTGTGAGTTTCAAAAGTAAAACTTTGCTTAATATTGTTTTTTTTTAAACTTTGGCACACATAGTATGGTTGTTGTTTTGTTTTAACAAAATGTGCTTGACAATTGTGAAAATGTTAGGTGTCACATGTATTGTTGGAACATGTATATTTCTTTTTTGAATTCAGACTACAGACATATACCAAGAATTATACTTGTGTTTCTAAATCGCTTGGCGTACATAAGAGGCACGTCTGGGAGTACTTTGATGCTTTTTTGGCACTGCACTTACTAAACATAGCTTTGCTAATCCTGATATCTATGTGAAGAGTGGGGAGTGGGAAGATAGGACATGGAATCCAAGGTAAATTTTTTCAATATACACGCTATGTAAACTTCAAATATATTATGTTCTATCCAAATCCACATCAAACTTGCTGGGATCTCTGAGGGAAATCCTACAATACGGAGCCAGACATAAGAGTGGCACAGTGTCAAGCAGTCACCGTGGTCCGTTTTCTTTGTGCTCCGGAAAGGCCAAGAAACGGACTTCAGATTCATTCTACAAAAATAGAACTTAGAATAGTTTCTTTTTTGACAATAAATTAACGAGAGGCCTTCAAGCTCTATTTTTCTATATTTCAAGTCGTGGAGGCCAGAGGCAGAGACAAAATATTACCACAATTTACTATATTTGGCTGGTCAGACAGAGAAAATTGCATTCCTATGGGAATGACTTATAATTCAAACAATTAAATCCCTTGACAAAGAAATATAGCCTAAATCTTCTCACAGAAAGTAACAGCGATTACAAAAGCAATACTAATTAGCATTAAAGAAATGAGTGACACGTCATGGGGTACACTACCGTATATCCGATAAGTCATCCATAGTCACCAAATACATGGAATCTCTTCAAATAACTCTTATGGCAGAGCAAAAGTATGAATAAGCTCTACAGGATTGTGAACTTTCAAGCTCTTACTAATGCGGTGAATATTCAAATCACTTGGAACATTTGAATCCATTAACGCTAATTAGATTTCATTAACATGCAATTAAATCGATCAGACAGCTATAGTATGCCGGTTGCATGATCGTAGTCCTTCAAATAAGAATACACAAGTAATCTTTTACCTAATTTAAGCACAATTTCCTTGGATTAATGACCTCAAAGTCGCTGCTTCATTGCAAGACCTCAACAACAGTCCGTTCGTATAAAGGATTCGCGCGGATTCATGTGGATTGACGTGCTGCGTTTCTTTTAGGGTTTATCATTCACATTTCGGTCTTAAAACAATGAGGTTGCAAACATTAAAGCCTATACAAATAAAAATGCATGGAAAACAAGACTACCAGAAAGAAAGATAATCATTTAGCAGTTGAAAAAGTATGGTACTTATTGGGAAATAAAACTCAAAAACTGCTATGAATCCGGTAACTTTTCCTATTAGCTAAACAGCACGAGGTCACTATGTATGAGAATTTTCACCGCCTTATTACAGCACGTCAATATTTAAGAGAAGAACCGTCAGTGAATGATTGAGAGCCTGCATTATCAATTATGATAAACATAATGATGCCAGTTGTGGCGATAATGATGATAAGAACAATAAGGTAACGATAGTAATGGTATTGATAATGATAATAATGATAATAGTAGTAATAATTATAATATCAACATCAATTATTATATTAATAAAAATGATAATAATAATGATAATGATAATAACAATAATAATATATCTACAGACTGAAATAGTTGTAGCATGTTATACATACTATACATTTCATTATATCTTCTTTGGTTAATAATGAACAGACACAGCGAGAATTGCACTCTATACTTCTTTGGCTTGGCTTTTTATTTCGTGTCAATAAAAATCCAGTATAAAAATCAAACTTATCCTGACGATCATAATCTAAAGCAATAAATGCATCGCAACACCTCACACAGAATCCTCCCGCAAGCAATTTCTATCACAATTTATATGAAAGTCTGGGTCAAAGTTAATAAACAACACGTTTTCTTTAGAACCTACCGTACATCTTTTCGAGGAAATGCGGTTTATCACTCATTTTAGTCCATTTTTAAAATATGTGACATAATTTCTGTGTTGAGGCCCTGGTACTGACTGATTTAGCTATGTGAATAAATATGTAGTAGAAGGCTATGTATCTATCCCAAAACACAGAGCCAGAACCGACGAGAGTGGGATCCATAATACATCAACCAGATTCTAAGTAACTGAGTACCACGAATCTCAAGATATGTTAAGCTAAAAGTGCCATGTAGGTTTTATCATGAGATTTACTTTTTCCCCAGAACATCCTTCAGAACACCTGCTGCTTCCCCCAAACGGACCAAGAACCGGAAACCAAGTTCTGTTCCTCTCAGCTGTTACTCCCTGTGTCGATGTTGTAAGAATTGTCACTAGCTGTATTTTCATTCGGTGAGGTATCCTGTTACTTTTCATTACAGTAACTCATTTGGTTTTGTGTTTGTTGTGATCGGCTCGGTAGTGATTATTTTCGCATTTTTATCTAATCTATAGACTAGACTAATGATATGTAATAATCTTATTTTTTGATAAGTAAACTTACTTGTTACCCCCCCCCCCCCCCGCCTCCTTTATGGACCTGAGGCCTAATCAGGGCATCAGGCAGAGCCCTTTTGCAGTTCACATAACAGGTATATAAAAAGGGAATTAATATTGTAGAAAAAAAATCACACAAAAGAAGCTACTTTAGGTGAAAGGGCTGAATTTATATATATATCTTATATGTACACACACACACACACACACACACACACACACACACACACACACACACACACACACACACACACATATATATATATATATATATATA
>BOPN01001462.1:142500-145000 GCA_017312705.2 Penaeus japonicus
GACCATCTTCCCTACCGCCATGAAAATCTACTTTAACGACCCGAGTTTTAATCTGCATAATAACTGACACTTCTTGTCAATGTCCATATTCGCTTTTTCGGTATGTGCAGAAAACCCTCGTTCGTATGCGGCTATTTCCCTGCACCTCTGGCTCATCAACTTTCTTTAAGCATTCGATCCTCTTTTGGCGAAACCGCTTTGCAATCAGATCTTTTTACCTCTTTGCTTAACATCTTGGACATAAAGAAAGCAAGCAAAAAATCCGTAAAAAAATGAAGGGTTTGATTTACGTGAGTGTCAAAGCGGGAAGGAATCCGGTTGGTCCTAAATATTTTCCTAAACATATACTCGCTCTACAGCAAGTTCCCATTAGCATACGGACACGAAATTCAAATCCCCGCATATGTCGCAGTTAAAAAAAAAGAAAAGATTATAGTCACAAAAGCGAAAATATTTACAACGACTATGTGAAGTGACGCTAACACGGACGGGTTTTCGTCTCTGTTACTGTTTAATAATTTCGTAGAAAGATTATTGCGTAAAACAGAAACCAGTTTACCAGTTACCTTGTCTGTTGCTTCGACCAGAGGTAATGAGAACTCGTCTTAATTGTGTAGTTCCAATGGGCTATAAAATATTAACGGTCATACTACTTGTGCTGTGTGCGTGTGCGAACAGTGCTCTTATGGCCAAGAGATATGTAGGAAACGGTATTAAACATCAATAGCCATTCATTGAGTAAATGAAATATCTATATCACGCGCACATAAGTGTGGTTTTATGGAAGTCCTGGCCTTCTTGAATATATATATATATATATATATATATATATATATATATATATATATATATATATATATATATATATATATATAAAACATATCCATTTTTCAAACCCCTTATACAATATCATAAGTTCCAAAATAATCAGGTTATTCAAGAACACTGATAATACGGTCCGAACTTAATCAAATCGTTTAAGTGTCTTCAAATTATACATTCCCTGGAGAATATCAACATGTTAATGATTTAGCCATAAGTTGTCCAATGAGTGATATCTTACCTTGCATCTTATCGGGGAATAATCATGGAAAAAATACCCGTTAATACTCGATTTAATTTATCAATGCTGGCACTGGTGAATGAATTTACGTTTCATAAATCAATAAGTTGCTGTAATAACATACAATCCACTACGGAAAGAAGAGTAGATTGAACTATAATCTGCGTAGATTATATATTGAATAAGCTTTTTCATCCATTTTACTTCTGAACAGAAATTTCACGAGATTAACTATCACTATTGACATTCTTATTATCATGATCATTATTGTTATTATAAATTCATTATCACTATCAATACCATTATCATAATCATCCACATTATCATCAACTACAGCATTGGCAGCAGCATTGACCTTGTCATTACTATTATAATTATTATTAATATTCATATTATTGTTATCATTACTTAGTTATTATTAATCTTAACATTATTACACTTGAAAATAACACGTATATATGTGTATATATATATATATATATATATCAACCATATCCCCCAAAAACACTTCATTGAGTGAAAGCCAACCTCCTCCTCCTCCCCCTCCTCCTCCTCCTCCTCCTCCTCTCCTTTTAAAAATCCTCTCCCTCCTTCTCCTTTCCTTCCTTCCTTCCTTCCTTCCTTCCTTCCCTCCTCCTTCTGCCTCCTTCGTCGCTCCCTGCCCACACACCAGAAGAAAAATGGAAGCCTTCGAATTCTTGAGACAATAATAATATCTCTGAAGATGGAGAAGACACTTATTATCTTTCCTTTTCTTTTAATTTATCTTTCTCTTTGTTTTGTTTTTTATACGTTATCTCTTCTTGTTGTTTTTATTCGTTATCTTTTTCTTTTTTCTTTTTTTTTTTTTTCATTTTATGATCGTTTTTTGTCTATGTATTTTGTTTTGTTATCATTGTTATTGTTCTTTTATTATCCTCATTCTGTTATTCTGTTATTATCATCATCATTATTATTAGTCCTATTATCATTATTATCAATATCATCCTCATCATTACTGTCATTGAAATTAATTATATCATTGGCTTTGATATGATCATTATCATTAATATCGTTATTATCATTGTCGATATTACTATTATCATGATAGTTCTTGTCATTATCATCACCACTAACACTATCATCACTATTATTGTCGTCATCACCCTTTTACACTCCCTCGACCTACCACGTCATCATCTTAATCATCATTATCTTTTCTCCAGACCTGCCATCTTCGACCCACTCCCCCCCTCCTCCTCTCCACCTCCCCTCTCTCTTTCCTTCTCCGAACCTCTACTCTCTATCACCCTCACTCCCTCCCCCAAGTTACTCAACTCATCTTCCCTTCCTACTCCTTCCCCCTCCCTCAACCCCCTTCCCTAGCCCTTACTATCTTCTTCTTCCTCCTCCTCCTCCTCGTCTTCTTCCTTCTCCTCCTCCTCTCCTTTCTGTTCC
>BOPN01001462.1:160000-165000 GCA_017312705.2 Penaeus japonicus
CTGAGCTCTGTCTATTTGGCTGGTTAGAGTATCTATTGCGTCTGTCTGTCTCTCTGGCTGGCTGTCTGGTTGAGTGTCTATCACGAGTTTTCTCTGTGTGTGTGATATATAGATGTGTGTGTGTGTGTGTGTTTTGCCTACGCACACACACACACACACACACACACACACACATATATATATATATATATATATATATATATATATATATATGTATATATATATATATATATATATATATATATATATATATATATATATATATATATATATATATGTATGTACGTATATATATATATATATATATATATATATATATATATATATATATATATATATATATATATATATATATATATATGTATATATGTATATATATATATATATATATATATATATATATATATATATATATATATATAAGTATGTATGTATGTATGTATGTATATGTATGTATATAAACATATATGTATATATATGTATATATATATATATATATATATATATATATATATATATATATATATATATATATATATATATATATATATATATATATATATATATATATATATATGTATATATATATATATATATATATATATATATATATATATATATATATATATATATATATATATATATGTATATATATATACATATATATATGTGTATGTATGTATATATAAACATATATGTATATGTATATATATATATATATATATATATATATATATATATATATATATATATATATATATGATTCATCAATCGACTTGCTTATCTATCGTTCTCTCAGTATATATCTCTTTCCTCTTTTTTCTCTCTCATTGCTTGTCCTCTTTTCTCTCTCTAACCCCGCCCTTCACACTCCCCCTCCCCCTCCTACCCCCTCTCCCTATCATACTGGCCCCTCCCCTAACCCCCCTACTTCTCTCGTCTCTCCCCTCCCACACACCTCCCCCTACTCCCCCCACCCCCGCCCTCATTTCCCTCTCCCCCTCCTCCCCTCTCACCTCTCCCTTCGCCCCTCTCCCTCTCTCCTCCCTGTCTCCCCTCTTCCCCTCCCCCACACTTGCCCTACTAACCCCCCCCCCCCCCACACCTGCAATTTCATCTCCCCTCCCCCTTCCTACCCCAACCCCGTCTTCACTTCCCTTTCCCCTCTCCCCTCTCCCCTCCTCACTCCCCCTCTCACCTCTCCCCTCCTCCCCCCCCCTCTCCCCCCCCCCCCCCCAAACATCCCATCCCATCACATCACTTCCCTCTCCCCCTCCTCCCTCCCTCCCCCATCCACTCTCACCCCCCCCCTCCTCACCCACACCAACCCCCTCCCCACCTCCCCCTCCCCCACCAACCCCGTCACTCTCTCTTTTCTTCGCCATCCATTTACTCCGGAAGTTAGGACTGATTATTAGGCAAAAAAATAGATTAAAAAAATACTTTGAAACCCTTTAAAAGTATACGAAGAAGTTAGCGTCCTGCTTATACTATTAAAACTGTTTGGGGAATTTTAACCTTCAGTGATGGTATCTTGCTGAACATTTAAAACTTTTTTTTTTTTTTCTTTGTAATAAAGACTTTAATCTTGAAATGGTTCCGATGGAATTCATTCTTATCTAATTTCGCTTTCTCTATCCATATATATTCATCTATTTATCATATTCTTATCTGTTTGATCTTTTTCTTTCTTTTTTTCTTTTCATCTCATTTTATCTTTAATTTTAATTCTGTTTTATTATCTTTTTTTTTTTTTTTTTGAGTCATCTGGTACTTGATAAAAGTTTTTTTTTCGAAAATGTTTGTTCATTAAGAGGCAATATTTCTTCATGAGTGATTTCATTTTCTTCCTTCGTCTTCTTTTGCCTCAATATTTACAGTTTTTTTTTTTTTTTTTTTTTTTTTTTTTTTTTTTTTTTTTTTTTTTTTTTTTTTTTTTTTTTTTTTTTTTTAAGGTTGAGGGGAGAGAAAGACGGGGAAGAGAGAAAGGAAGAGGAGGGAGATGGGGAGAGGGGGAGGAAGACGAGAAAGGAGAAAGGAAGAGAGGGGAGAATAGAGGGAAGGGGGAAGGAGGAGGAGGGGGAGATGAGATGAAAGAGAGGAGGAGGGAGAGAGGAAGGAAGAGGAGGAGGGTGGAGAAAGACGAGAAAGGGAAAATGGAAGAAGAAGGG
The DNA here is from genome assembly GCA_017312705.2 of Penaeus japonicus. Taxonomy (NCBI): domain Eukaryota; kingdom Metazoa; phylum Arthropoda; class Malacostraca; order Decapoda; family Penaeidae; genus Penaeus; species Penaeus japonicus. The sequence continues at coordinate 162,172 of BOPN01001462.1, forward strand.
GAGGGAGAGGAGAATGGAAGAGGAGGAGGGGGAGGGAGGGGGAAGATGGGGAGAGGAAGAAAAGTTTGGGGAAAGGAGGTATAGAAGGAAGGGAGGAAGAGAGATAGAAAGAAGAGGGGGAAGAAGAGAGTAGGGAAGAGGAGGTTGGGCTAAAGAGGGGGGGAGGAAGACGAGGAAGACAGAGAGGAAAAAGAAAGGGAGAAAGAGGAGAAGGGGACGAGGGAGAAGGAGAGGGAGAGGGGGAGAGGAAGACGAGGAAAAGAGAAAGGAAAAGGAGGGGGGAGGAAGAGGAGTTTGGGGTTAAGAGGTATGGAAGGAAAGGAGGAAGGAAGAGGAGGAAGAGCAGGTATGGAATGAAGGGAGGAAAAGAGGGAGGAAGAGGAGGACGGGGAAAAGGAGGAGGTATAGGAAGAAGGGAGGAAGTGAGGAAGGAAGAGGAAGCGGAGGGGGGGGGGGTGAAAGAGGAAGTACAGAAAGGAAGGAGGGAAGGGAGGAAGAGATGTGTGTGAGGAAGAGGGAAGGGAGGGAGGATGGAATAAAGTGGAGGAAGAAAGAGAAAATAGGAACAGGCAGAAGAATAGATTAAGAGAGAGAAAGTGAGAGAGAAAGAAAGAGAGAGAGAGAGAGAGAGAGGGAGGGAGGGAGGGAGAGAGAGAGAGAGAGAGAGAGAGAGAGAGAGAGAGAGAGAGAGAGAGATGATGGAGAGAAGTGAAGAACGAAAGAGAGAAAGAGAGAGAGAGAGAGAGAGAGAGAGAGAGAGAGAGAGAGAGAGAGAGAGAGAGAGAGAGAGAGAGAGAGAGAGAGATGATGGAGAGAAGTGAAGAACGAAAGAGAGAAAGAGAGAGAGAGAGAGAGAGAGAGAGAGAGAGAGAGAGAGAGAGAGAGAAAGTGAGAAAGAAAGAAAGAAAGAAAGAAAGAGAAGGAAGGGGAAAGAGAAAGTGAAAATAAAGAAAAGGAATGAGTAATTTCAGCTCGTGACCCGAGTGTCGAAGAGGGCAGACAAGTTCAAGGAGATGAAAATGCGCGGATGCTGGGATGCTGGGCGACCAAAAACCCTCAAGCATAAACGCGATTCAAAATTAAGACTTATACCAAAGTTCATTTAAATTTGTTGTAATAACAATGACAATAATGATATTGATGATAATGTTGATGATAATTATAGTCTTGATGATAATGATTATAGTAAAAATGCTAACGATAATGATAATGATAAATATTGTAATAATCATCATTATCATCATAATATTATTAATGATAATGATAGTAATGATACGGATAATAATAATGATAGTAATAATAATGATTATAAAAATCATGATAATAATAATAACAATAATGATAATAATAATAATAATAGTAATGACGATGATAATGATAATAATAGTGATAATAATGATAAGAATGATAGTAACAATGATAATAATGATGGAGATAACAATGATGCTAGTAATAACTCGAGTAATAATGATACTTATATCAATGATGATTATAATGAAGATGACATTAATAATAACTAACACTAACACTAATAATCAGAACGACAATCACAAAAACAATCAATCAGTAACAATAATGATGATAATAAAGATAATAGAGATAAAACAAGAACGTATGTGTGAATACCAACAGACGAACCGGCTCTTGACTAGACTAGAACCGGGGTACAGTGGTTCTCCCTTGGATGGGTCCGCATACTAAGCAACGGGCGGTGATTGAATGGCATTTTCAATCTCACTTTCGACACTCCGCTCCCCCCTTCCCCCGTTCCCCCTCCTCCCCCTCCTCCCTCTTCCCTCACTCGTATCTCCCCTTCCCATCCTCCCTCTCCCCTCACTCGTATCTCCCCCTTTCCCATCCTCTCTCTACTGTGTCCTGTTCTCCTTTCCCTTCGCTTCTTTCCCCTCCTCCCCCTCCTCCCCCTCCCCTCACTCGTATCTCCCCCTTCCCACCCTCTCTCTTCTGTCTCTTCCTTTCCCTTCGCTTCTTTCCCCTCCTCCCCCTCCTCCCCCTCCCCTCACTCGTATCTCCCCCTTCCCATCCTCTCTCTTCTGTCCTCTTTTCCCTTCGCTTCTTTCCCCTCCTCCCCCTCCTCCCCCTCTCTCCATCCATCTCCACCTTCATCCTCTCTCTGCTGTGTCTTACCTTCCCTTCACAACCCTTTCCCTCTCCTCTCCCCTCACTCGTACCTCCCCCTTCCCATCCTCTCTCTGCTGTGTCTTACCTTCCCTTCGTTTTCCCCTCCTCCTCCCCCTCCCCTCACTCATCTCCCCCTTCCCATCCTCTCTCTGCTGTGTCCTCCTTTCCCTTCGCTTCTTTCCCTCCCCCCTCCCCCTCACTCGTATCTCCCCTTCCCATCCTCTCTCTTCTGTGTCCTCCTTTCCCTTCGCTTCTTTCCCCTCCTCCCCCTCCCCTCACTCGTATCTCCCCCTTCCCATCCTCTCTCTTCTGTGTCCTCCTTTCCCTTCACTTCCTTCCCTGCTCTCCTCCCCTCACTCGTATCTCCCCCTTCCCATCCTCTCTCTTCTGTGTCCTCCTTTCCCTTCGCTTCTTTCCCCTCCTCCCCCTCCCCTCACTCGTATCTCCCCCTTCCCATCCTCCCTCCCTTCGCTTCTTTCCCCTCCTCCCCCTCCCCCTCCCCACTCGTATCTCCCCCTTCCCATCCTCTCTCTTCTGTGTCCTCCCTCCCTTCCCTTCTTTCCCCTCCCTCCCCCTCCCCTCACTCGTATCTCCCCTTCCCATCCTCTCTCTTCTGTCCTCCTTTCCTTCGCTTCTTTCCCCTCCCCCCCTCCCCTCACTCGTATCTCCCCCTTCCCATCCTCTCTCTTC
>BOPN01001462.1:190000-192500 GCA_017312705.2 Penaeus japonicus
CTTCCCTTCCTTCCATCACCCCTCCCCCTTCCTTCCATCACCCCTTCCCCCTCCCTTCCATCACCCCCTCCCCCTCCCTTCCATCACTCCCTCTCCCCCTCCCTTTCATTACCCCTTCCCCCTCCCTTCCATCACCCCCTCCCTCCCTCCCTTCCATCACTCCTCAGCTCCCCTCCCTCCATCTCCTCCTTTCCTTCCACTTTCCCTCTCCCTTCCACAACCTCCTCCCTCCCCCCCCCCCCCCCCCCCCCTCCCCTTCCTTCATCCATCTCCTCCTCCCTCCTCCCTCCTTCCATCACCCCTTTCCCTCCCACCCCCTTCCACCCCTCCCCCCTCCCCCTTCCTTCCATCACTCCCCTCCCCTCCCTTCCTCCCTCCTCCTCCCTCCTCCCTACTCCTCCTCCTCCCCTCCTTCCATCACTCTCCCCTTCCACCACCCCTCCCATCCTGCCTCCCTCCCTCCCCCTTCCTCCCCACACCCTCCCACACAGGCACCAATCGGCTGACCGAGGCAATACCCTCCTTGCCTTGGTCGTTTCATCAGGCTGCAATATTGGGTATCGACCCCAGTTGGGGCTTGGAGTTGCTCGACTGTGGGAGGGAGGGAGGGAGGGAGGGAGGGTAGGGAAGGGGGGAGGGAGGGTAGGTGGGTGGGTGGATGGGGGGAAGGGTGGGAGGGAAGGGGGGAGAGTGGGTGGATGGGTGGGAGGGAGGGAGGGAGGGTGGGTGGGTGGGAGAGAGGGTGGGTTGGTGGGTGGGAGGAGGGAGGGAGGGTGGGAGGGAGGGAAGGGGGGAGGTAGGGGAGGGATAAGATGAGGGAGGGAGGGAAGGAGGGGGGTGGGAGGGAGGGAGGGAGGGAAGGAGGGAGGGAGGAAGGGAGGGGGAGGGAAGGTGGGTTGGGTGGGAGTGGGAGAGGGATAAGATGGGGAGGGAGGGTGGATGGGGTGGGTGGGGAGAGGTGGAAGGGGGGAGGTGAGGGAGGATGGGTGGAGGGTGGGGAGGGAGGGTAGGTGGGTGGGAGGGAGGGAGGAGGTGGAAGGAGGGAGGGAGCAGCGGGAGGGAGGGAAGGTGGGTTATGGGAGGGAGAGGGATAAGATGGGGGAGGGAGGGTGGATGGGTGGGTGGGAGAGGGTGGAAGGGGGGGGAGGGAGGGTAGGTGGGTGGGAGGGAGGGAGGGAGGGAAGGAGGGAGGGAGGAAGGGAGGGAGGGAAGGTGGGTTGGTGGGAGGGAGAGGGATAAGATGGGGGAGGGAGGGTGGATGGGTGGGTGGGAGAGGGTGGAAGGGGGGGGGGGAGCGAGGGAGGAAGGGAGGGAGAGTAGGTTTGTGGGTCGGTGGGAGGGAGGGGTATGGGTGGGGGGGTGATAGGAGGTATTTTGAGGAGAAAGGGTTGGGGAGAGAGAGAGGGAGGGGAGGGGGAGAGGGAGGGAAGGTAATTTTGAGACGTGGACATAACGGGTAAATTAGAAAGAGGGGTAGGAGGGAGGGAGGGGGGAGGAAGAGGGGGAGATGGAGGAGGAAAGAGAAGAAGACGATAAAGAGGAGCTGGAAACCGGTCAATGAAAAAGAAATAAGAAAAGGATAAGATAAGATAGATAAGATAAGATAAAGATACTTACGACTTTTTATTTCATATTTCTAACGTTTCCTATAAAGTCATAATTCATAGACAATTTCCCAATGGTCTTTGGAAAAATGGTAATCAGAAAGTGACTTAATAATACGATACTCTGGCTGTAAAAAAATAATAATAATAATAAATAATGAAAATAATAAATAAATAAATAAATAAATAAATAAAACGAAATGATGCCTTTTCTTTTTTTATATTCCTTCATTTATCTGCATTATCTTATCTAACTTGTTAACTTTGACATTTTACTGTCAGTGGTGTGTGTGTGTGTGTGTGTGTGTGTGTGTGTAAATGTGTGTGTGTGTGTGTGTGTGTGTGTAAATGGGTGTGTGTGTTTGTGTGTGTGTATGTGTGTGAGTGTGTGTGTGTGTGTTTGAGTGTGGCCATGTTCGTGTATCTGCCTATCAAACTATCTGCATATCTCTCTCTTTCTCTCTTTCCCTGTTTGTTCGTCTGTCTTCCTATCTGCACATCTCTCTCTCTGTCTCTCTCTCTCACTCTCACTCCCTCTCATACCACGTTCTGCAAATACTACAGATCAGCCTAAATTCGCAACATTGCAAATACCCTCATATCCTCCAATCAGCCAATAACGATGAAGATCCGGCCTTCCTAAAAAAATAAATAAATAAAAAAAAAATAAAAAAAAAAAACGCAACAGCAGATGAGGGGCGATACAAGATAATCCCAAGTGACTCATCTCCTTACTGCGATAGGCTTAAAGGCCGAGACAAAAATCAACCTTTTCCCTTTCTTTCTTTACGGAGAAAGGCTTTGCTGTAAATCCTTGAGCCCCCCCCCCCCTCAAAAAAAAAATAGAAGAGACCCCCCCCCAAAAAAAAAAATAGATAGAAGAAGGGAGATGAGAG
>BOPN01001462.1:210000-212500 GCA_017312705.2 Penaeus japonicus
GAGAGAGAGAGAGAGAGAGAGAGAGAGAGAGAGAGAGAGAGAGAGAGAGAGAGAGAGAGAGAGAGAGAGGAGGAGAGATAGAAAGAGAGAAAGAATGAGAGAAAAGGAGAAAGAGAGAGGGGGAAAGAAAATCCGAATCCAAACATGAATCAATTCGGTTTCGAACCTCTCACGAAACCTCTAAAAGAGAGAGAAAGAGAAGGAGAAAAAACAAAAGAGAATAACGAATCCTCTGAACGAACCAACTCTTCGAAGACCCGAAACCCACTCGATCGCCGCCATGACACGCGACCGGACAACTCAGTACTTCCAGACGAAGAATGAGCCCCTCTTTGTCACTTCTCAGTCGTGCCTGTCACTGCCCCGGCCACTCGGGACATTGATTTCGTCACGGGCTAGATTATACGCCGCCATGACACCCGTCCGCGGAAATAAATAGCCCCAAATAAGGAAGAATTGGAAGGTATAAATCTTGGCGACGTGACTACACTGTGTTGCACCAACGGCCATTTTTAACTTCCTGATTAGCCCGCCTTTGGAAATTGGTTGCTCGGCGGGACACGGAGGGCGATGGGCGGGTTTGGTGAGTGCATGACGGATGAACTCGTTTTAACGCGGGTTGGGTCCGGTAGGTTGGGGGGGGGGATTGATTTTTTAAAATTGAAAGGTTTAGAACAGCCCATTATTAGGGTTTTATTTGATCTTTATCTCTCTTTTTTTCTCTCTATCTCTCTACTCTCTCTCTATCTATCTATCTATCTATATATACATATATATCAATCTCTCCTTACCTAATTACTTATGCATCATTCTATTCCTTTAAATATTTCGGGGTGAAATATCCCTTTAGCAAGTGCCGAAACTATCCAAAACACATACGTATTTTCACAAAAAGAATTCGCGTTTCCGTGAAAAATAGAACCAAAGATGATGAAGTGTGTCATATCACGAAATAAAAACGAATATCACTTCATTCATATCAGCACGATGAAAATTTAATACCAAGGTGCGTATTTACAGAAGATAACAATGGCGCGAATATCATAAGCATAAGGGAATTGCGTGCTACGTGTTCTGGCAACGATGGTAATTGTTCTCAATATTTGTATTTTATTGAAGATCATTACGAGCAAATCAACTTAAGAAAGCAACTGCATCTATCCATGCATCCATTCATTCATTATTTATCCATCCATCTATATATCCATCTATTTAGCTATCCATCCATCCATCCATCTATCCATCCATTCATTCATCCATCCATCCATCCATCCATCCATCTTTCTATTTTTTTTTTCTCTCTCTCTGTCTCTCTTTCTTTCTTGCTTTCTCTCTCTTAGTCTCTCTCACTCTCTCTCTCCCTCTCTCTCTCTCTCTCTCTCTCTGTCTCTCTCTCTCTCTCTCTCTGACCCTCTTTTACTTACCATAAGTGTAAATTCTGTTTACATATGCACTGACGCACAAACCCCATAAGCTTTGCAATCTTTCCTTTTGTCAATGTCTGTGCAACATCGCCCCCCGTTTGTACAGACTCAAAAAGTTCCCACGCTCCCTGTGCTACTTCCTGCCAAGACGTGACAGCGTAGTAGAGTAGCTATATATGCATAAACGGGTATTCATATTATAACAACATATCATGCAGGTAATATCATGCAAGTAGCAGGTAATATCATGAAAGTAACAGGTAATATCATGCAAGTAGCTGGTAATATCATGCAAGTAGCAGGTAATATCATGCAAGTAACAGGTAATATCATGCAAGTAGCAGGTAATATCATGCATGTAGCAGGTAATATCATGCGAGTAGCAGGTAATATCATGCAAGTAGCTGGTAATATCATGCAAGTAGCTGGTAATATCATGCAAGTAGCTGGTAATATCATGCAAGTAACAGGTAATATCATGCAAGTAGCAGGGAATATCATGCAAGTAGCTGGTAATATCATGCAAGTAGCAGGGAATATCATGCAAGTCGCAGGTAATATCATGTAAGTAGCAGGTAATATCATGCAAGTAGCAGGTTATATCATGCAATTAGCAGGTAATATCATGCAAGTAGCAGGTAATATCATGCAAGTAGCAGGTAATATCATGCAAGTAGCAGGTAATATCATGCAAGTAGCAGGTAATATCATGCAAGTAGCAGGTAATATCATGCAAGTAGCGGGTAATATCATGCAAGTAGCAGGTAATATCATGTAAGTAGCAGGTAATATCATGCAAGTAGCAATTAATATCATGCAATTAGCAGGTAATATCATGTAAGTAGCAGGGAATATCATGCAAGTAGCTGGTAATATCATGCAAGTAGCAGGGAATATCATGCAAGTCGCAGGTAATATCATGTAAGTAGCAGGTAATATCATGCAAGTAGCAGGTAATATCATGTAAGTAGCAGGTAATATCATGCAAGTAGCAGGTAATATCATGCAAGTAGCAGGTAATATCATGCAAGTAGCAGGTAATAGGTTATATCATGCAAGTAGCAGGAAATATCATG
>BOPN01001462.1:240000-245000 GCA_017312705.2 Penaeus japonicus
CCCTTCCTCCAAGCTTCCACTATCTCCCTCTTCCCGCTTTAGCCATTCCTCCTCCTCCTCCGCCCCCATCCCACCCCACCCCCACCGCCATCCCATCACCATCCCCACTCCTACCTCCTTCCCCCTCCACCCTCCATCCTAATCCCACCCTCCCCTCCACCCTCTCCCCACCCACCTCCACCCTCTCCCTACCCCCCTCCACCCACTCCCTACCCCCCTCCACCCTCTCCCTACCCTCCTCCACCCTCTCCCTACCCCCCTCCACCCTCTCCCTACCGCCCTCCACCCTCTCCCTACCTCCTTCCACCCACTCCCTACCCACCTCCACCCCCTCCATACTTCCCTCCACCCTTCCCTCCTACCTCCTCCTCCACCCCTCCACTCCCATACCCCTCCCCCTCCCCTCACCATCTCTCCCTTCCCTTCCCCCTCCTCCCCAGAACTGTCGCTAAGGCAAGCCAGGAACTCTTCTATTCACCTTTAGTAACGAACCCTGACTGAAGGTTGGGGGGGGGGGGGGGGGGGGGGAGGTGGGGATGAGGAGAGGGGGAGAGTCGGCCCTTTTTAAGCCACCTCTTGCTTCGTGCGAGGGGAAAAGAAGGAGATGCCCGAAAGAGGGGAATGCTGGGGGAGATGGTAACAGGTTTTGAAAGGGAGGGGGGGGGAGGGGGGGAGAGGAAGGGATGGGGTGAAAGGATGTTTGTTTGTTTGTTTGTTTTTGTCTTGGGTAACTTACTTAGATGGGTCTTTTGTGACGAATGGGTCACGTCCGTGGGTATTGTTGTTGCTGTTGCTATTGTTTTGTTTTGTTTTTTCTGCTTTTGTTTTTTTGCTGGTGTTTTGTTGTTGTGTTTTGCTTTTTGTTTTAGTTGTTGTTATTGCTGCTGTTGTTGTTAATGTTATATTTCGTTGTTGTTGTTGATATCTTTTGTTTGTTTGATATCCCATACTATCTTCCAGTCACAGTTTTTCGAAATCTTTTCAATATTTCCACATCATTTTATTCCTTTTTTACTCCAATACACTTCCTTCTCCACTCTAGATCTTCTTCTACTACTTGTACCTCAAAATCCACACACAGCCACGCAAACTCCACTAGTCCACATCGTCCACTAGAATCAACCATATTCCACTATGCTCCACCCAGAAACACATTCCACATACTCACCACCAGATCCGCATTCCCTAGACGCGTGAAATCCACTTCTGCCTCAAACCGATACTACATTCACACACACACGAAAATTCTTTTACGTCTTTCCACTTCACAGTCTAAGGCGTCCTAAAAAGTGACCCCCCACCCCCCCTCTTCGCCCCCGGGTCTCTTTCCTCCTCTTCCTCCTCCTCTTCCTCCTCCTCTTCTTCTTCTTCTTCCTCCTCCTCCTCCTCTTATTCTTACTCTTCCTCCTCCTCTTCTTCTTCCTCCACCTGTTCTTCCATCTCTTCCTTTTCTTCCTCCTCCTCCTCTTCTTCCTCTTCTTCTTCCTCTTCTTCTTCCTCCTCCTCCCCCTCCTCCTCCTCTTCTTCTTCTTCCTCTTCCTCCTCCCCCTCCTCCTCCTCCTCCTCTTCTTCTTCTTCTTTCTTTTCCTCTTTCTCTTAACCGTGCTCCTTCTCTGGATCCTACTCCATCTCCTACTTCTACTCATCCGCAACCTCCCCTTCCTCCTTCTTCCTTCTCTTCCTCCTCTTCCTCCTCTTTTGCTTCCTAATCCTTTTACTCCTCCTTCTCTTCCTTCTCCTCCCCCCTCTTCCTCTACCTCCTCCTCCTCCTCTTCGTTTTTCTCCTCCTCCTCTTCCTCTTTAACCTTTCCTACTCCGCCTACTCCTCCGCCTTCTGACAGAAGACTAAAGAGAGACGAAAAGACAGACAGACAATCATATAGACAGGCAGAAAGAGAGAGAGAGAGAGAGAGAGAGAGAGAGAGAGAGAGAGGGAGGGAGGGAGGAAGAGAGAGAGAGAGAGGGAGGAAGAGAGAGAGAGAGAGAGAGTGAGGAAGAGAGAGAGAGAGAGAGAGAGGGAGAGAGAGGGAGGGAGGGAGGGAGGAAGACAAACAAAGACACACATGGAGAGAGACAGAGAAAGAAAATACGAACGAGAAAAAAAATCTGATGCCACACTACCTATATAGGGAGTGAGGGGAAGAGAGAGGGAATAGAGGGGAGGGGAGGCTGTTACCCGGGGTGTTCCATTCACCTTTTAAAAAATCACCTTTTTTATTTCTTGTTCTTTCTCCCTCTTTCTTTCTTTCTTTCTTTCTTTTTTCTCTTTCTTTTTCTTTCTTTCTTTCTCTCTCCCTCTCCCTCTCCCTCTCTCTCTCCTTCTCTCCCTCCCTCTCTCTCTCTCTCTCTCACTCTCTCTTTCTCTCTCTCTCTCTCTCTCTCTCTCTCTCTCTCTCTCTCTCTCTCTCTCTCTCTCTCTCTCTCTCTCTCTCTCTCTCTCTCTCTCTCTCTCTCTCTCTCTCTCTCTCTCTCTCTCTCTCTCTCTCTCTCTCTCTCTCTCTCTCTCTCTCTCTCTCTCTCTCTCTCGCGTTAACGAGGGTCCACCTTTTCATGGAGTTCCAATGACGATTTCTAAGGCGCCGGGAGATGATGTGTGTGATCAGAGGGATGATGTGAAGTGAGAGTGATGTGATGTGAGAGGTGATTTTTATTGATGTGTGATGTGAAGTGAGGGTGACGTGATGCGGTAGGGATTTTGTTGATGTGTGATGTGAAGTGAGAGTGACGTGATGTGAGAGGTGATTTTTATTGATGTGTGATGTGAAGTGAGGGTGACGTGATGCGGTAGAGATGTGTGAGTGACGTGATGTGAGAGGTGATCTTTATTGGTGTGCGATGTTAGGTGAGAGTGATGTGCTTTGACGCTCTTGAAAGTAACATGATGTGATGTGGATCTTTATTAATGTGTGATTGTGATTTGAGCGAGATGTGATTAGCTGGTGATCTTTATCTATGTGTTATGTGGAAGTGACATGATATGATAACCTTTACTGAAGTATATATAATGTGAGGTGAGAGTGATATGATGAGATTTATCTTAACTGATTTACGATTTGAAGCGAATATGACATGATGTGGTGGTGATCTACATTAATGCATGATGTGAAGTGAAAGTGACATGACGTACAAACAGCCATATTATGATTTGGAAAATAATGATGATAATTTGATAATGATGATCAGAGTAACAATAATAACAATAATAATAATGATAATAATGATAATTATAATAAGATTTTTGCGCTTCTAGGATAATATGTTTGTATATGTGTTACCATGTATATATCAAATGAGAATGAATAAGACCAAGGAATTTAATATCTTTTTATCATTGACAATCAAAAGCTGTCTGCAATAACATCTTATTTTCCAAATAGATAGAAAACCACTATTTTCCCATATTCGATCATATTACTTAACCACGAACTTCTACCAATGCCAAAAGACTGGCCTTAGAAGGGGGGGGGGGAGCTCGAAACTCAAAGAAGAAAGAAGATATTTTAAAAACTGTGTTACTCTTGCTTACGTATTCAAACATATGCAAAACATCATCATTACAACGGTACATCTGCCAAACATCAAGTTCCGTGTATCTACAATATTCAAATCATCTCCATAATACTGTCACCATCACAAACAGCAACTGTCACCTTCACCATCACCACAACAGTAACAACCACAACTACCACACACGAACAACAATGTTTCACGTCCCCGCAGTCGTAAGACATGCGCAATTACCATATTTCTTAACCACTGTCTTGAGGGCTGTCTTGAGAGGCTCTCCCCTCCCCTATAAGTTTTTATTGCTGTCGCCAACGCCCCACATTTGTTTCTAATTAATCTCGCGCCCCCTGAGGTGAAACAAAAGACAGTCGCGCCAACAGATGACAGTTAAAGTTCCCGCGCTTTTCTTGCGGTCAGCGTTGCCATCGAGGTGATAGATCTTAATCTTAGGGTCTGAAATTGTATTGAGTAGTTATTGTTTGAGTAAATCATTTATCTAACGAATTCGTAATTTAAGAAAGAATTATACATCAGTTCGGTGAATCCGCTGATCAATTATATGAATGTATGGTCTGGAACGGACTTTTTCCCCTTCCACAGGTGGCGAAAAGGTGGTAACACTGGAAGAACCCTGGGTGGCTGATGAAGACGTGTCATTGATTTGACGCCAAAGATTTTACCATCAACACAACGATTTCCTTTTTCGGCCCAGATGCACACCCGCGTCCCCTTCTCCCGAGGGAACTGAACTTGCATTCGTTTCCTTTTTGTCTCCTTGCTCGCTTTTGTCACAGTAATGGACCGCTGATTTGACGGCAGGAATGTTCCCAATCACGGTTAAGAACTTCCTATCGCCAGAGGAAAAGATTTATGATAATAATGTATCTCTGCAACGGGAATGTTCGGGCTTGGTGGGCTGTATGGCTGGCCTTTGACGAGAAGCACAAAGCCACGCTCTTCCTGCGCTCAAGTTGTTCCTAGGGTGTATAGCTTTTTATCACGGCAATTTGCTCTCACTTTACTTCATCTCTCCAGAAACTGCCGTAGGGAGAAAGAACATGCGGGACTTTGTGGGAAGAGTTTATTCCTAAAAGGGGAACAGACATAGTCTATTTTAAAACATCTGCAAGAGCAGGTTCCCTTGGGGTTTTGAAGCTAAGAGAGAGTGGGTGAGTTAGAGAGATAACCAAGGAATATTCTCTCTCTTTCTCTCTCTCTCTCTCTATTTCTCTCTCTCTCTCTCTCTCTCTCTCTCTCTCTCTCTCTCTCTCTCTCTCTCTCTCTCTGTGCGTGCTCTCGCCCTCACACTCCTTTTCAAAAGGAGAAAATAGACACAACCCCACAACAGAGGTCGAAATTAGCGTCTTCTCTTATTGTCACAGTTGGTATGCGAGTCATGACGCCGCAGAATTATGTCCACAAGACAAATTTAATGGGGTTATTTGCATACCGAATTCCTCCCACCTTGTACGCGACGGATTTAAGCCCTTGAT
>BOPN01001462.1:250000-252500 GCA_017312705.2 Penaeus japonicus
TCGCGTAGACAATCTCAGTCCAATACACACATACATACGAACAAACATACACATACACGCACACGAACGCACAACCACACACACATACACAACCTTAGTCCAATACACATAAATACAGACAAACATACACACACACACACATGAACACACACACACACAAATACAAACACACACACACACGAACGCACAACCACACACGTACACAAACTTAGTCCAACCTCCACCCCTATCCCCTACCCCCTACCCCCACCCTACAACACAAAAGTCAAAACACATAAATGCCAAGACGCAAATGAGGGCAATTAACTGACCTTCTTAAGACGCTAGGTCAGGTCAGGTCACTCCAGGAGGCTAAATATCGCAATTAAGACAGATTTTTAAAATAATTTTTCTTATAGATTTTTGCTTTCTTTTCATTTTTCTTTTGTGAAATATTTTTGATAATTACATGTGATTTATTGTTGTTACTAGTTTTTCATAACAACTGATAAAGGAACAAATGAAAAAACGACCAGTATGATAATAAGTGAAAAGATGATAATGGCAATGATAAGATACGATGATATCAAATAATGATTATTTTATCAATAATAGTGACGATGAAGAGGAGGATGGATAATGGTAAGAATAATGACAAAAATCATAATAAGAAAAATGTTGATAAGATCAGTGATACTAATGATAAAAATAATAATGACAGTGATATTAATAACAACAGTAATAATGACAAAGATAATGATAATAACAATCAAAACTTTACGAACCAGGAAACTCAAACACCAAAAAATGCCACAAAACCTCAATTTACAGTACCTATCATTAGACCACGTTTATCCATCTGATAAACCAATCAACCATGAAACAGAAGACGTGCCAACCATACGAGATAACAACCTCACTATCTAACCCTTAAGCTTATTGAAAGTCGACCCTCCACCGTAGTTTCCCCTTATCGTAAGAAGAGGCTAGGCTCGCCTCTGGCCTCCGTCTTTTCCCCTCGAGTTTTGTATTGTTGGAGTCCCCTCTTTGTGTTGGTTTTGTTGTTGTTGTTTTTTGTTTATAAGTATTTTGGGGTTTGGTGTTTGGTTTTTGTTTGTTTATTGTTTTTTTGTATTGTTGGAGTCCCCTCTTTGTGTTGGTTTTGTTGTTGTTGTTTTTTGTTTGTTTATTGTTTTTTATTGTTGGATTCCCCTCTTTGTGTTGGTTTTGTTGTTATTTTTTGTTTGTCTATTGTTTTTTATTGTTGGATTCCCCTCTTTGAGTTGGTTTTGTTGTTGTTGTTTTTTGTTTATTCGAATTATGGGGTTTGGTGTTTGGTTTTTGTTTGTTTATTGTTTGTTTTTTTATTGTTGGATTCCCCTCTTTGTGTTGGTTTTGTTGTTGTTATTTTTTGTTTGTTTATTGTTTTGTATTGTTGGAGTCCCCTCTTTGTGTTGGTTTTGTTGTTGTTGTTTTTTGTTTATTCGTACTTTGGGGTTTGGTGTTTGGTTTTTGTTTGTTTATTGCTTGTTTTTTTTGTATTGTTTGAGTCCCCTCTTTGTGTTGGTTTTGTTTATAAGTATTTTGGTGTTTGGTTTTTGTTTGTTTATTGCTTGTTTTTTTGTATTGTTTGAGTCCCCTCTTTGTGTTGGTTTTGTTTATAAGTATTTTGGGGTTTGGTGTTTGGTTTTTGTTTGTTTATTGTTTTTTTTTTATTGTTGGATTCCCCTCTTTGTGTTGGTTTTGTTGTTGTTGTTTTTTGTTTATAAGTATTTTGGGGTTTGGTGTTTGTTTTTGTTTGTTTATTGTTTTTTTATTGTTGGATTCCCCTCTTTGTGTTGGTTTTGTTGTTGTTGTTGGTTTTGTTTATTCGTATTTTGGGGTTTGGTGTTTGTTTTTGTTTGTTTATTGTTTTTTTATTGTTTGTTGGTCTGTTTTTGTTAAGGATGGCTCGAGGGTGGGGGGGGGGGGCAAGCTTGATATAGTATATTTGTGTGCAAACGTTTATGTACATAGATATACAGATACACATGAAAACATACATACACAAACGTATATAGACACACACACACGTACACACACACACACACACACACTACACGTACACAAGTACACACACACACACACAGTAAGACAGTTTTCTGGCCCATATCGACCTGTCTCTTGCCATCACTACGTCACATAAACAACGGTCCCCTCAGACATGCCTCTGAGCCCCCCCCCCACCCCCCTACCCCCCCCCCCCCCCTTTCCCCCCCCCCCTCCCGAAACTCTCTCCTTCCCTCTCGTTCTCTTTTATTTTGATTCTTATTGTTTTGTCGTTGTTATTTTGATTTCTTCTTCTTTCTTTGCCTTGTATTTGTTGCTGTTGTTTTAATGGTTGTCTACACTTTCTTTTTCTTTCCACTCTCTCTCTCTCTCTCTCTCTCTCTCTCTCTCTCTCTCTCTCTCTCTCTCTCTCTCTCTCTCTCTCTCTCTCACTCACTCACTCACTCTGTGTCTCCTCCTCTCTCCCCCTCTC
>BOPN01001462.1:270000-277500 GCA_017312705.2 Penaeus japonicus
CGTTAATTCTAATAACCCATCTCCATACATCAAATTACCAGTACAATAACATAGACTAGTAAGTTGGTTATTCAATAGATATCGACATAACCATCTATCTGTCCTCCCGTTTTCTTTCCTCTCCGTTTTCTTTGCATGCAGACTTCATTTGCATGCTAATTCCCAAAGTCAAATAAGCTCCAAGATTTTATTTTCCTCTTTTATCTGGTTGCGACATGTGTTTATGTATGTTTGACGAAGAAACCTTTGTGAGAATGTTAATGTTTGCTTGTGATATCTTGCCTGTGACTGCCTTTGCTTGTGCCTGCGGTTGACTCTGATCCGTGTTTCGATGTACCTTTTGCTTGTTTGTTTTCGTTTGATTATTCGTGTTATTATCTGTATGCGAATGTAACTGTGTTTGTTGCGTTGTGATTTTATATTTTATGTGTAAACTTTCATCCTCTTATGTATGATAATACATGATATTCACACATAATGCTATCAATATACTTAAGTAAAATATAAAATAGGTAAATGATTTGACGAAAAACTGCTGTTCGGTTGTTCCAGGTTTCTCTTTCTCTTTCTTTCTTTCTTTTTCTCTCTATCTCTCTCTCTCTCTCTAACTCTCTCTCTCTCTCTCTCTATCTATCTATCTATCTATCTATCTATCTATCTATCTATCTCTATCTATCTATCTATCTATCTATCTCACTCTCTCTCTCTCTCTCTAACTCTCTCTCTCTCTCTAACTCTCTCTCTCTCTTCTAACTCTCTTTCTCAATAACAACCACGTCAAATCATCAGCTTATTTAGAGGGCACTTACAACACGAACACCCAAAGAGGCAAAGAGTGTGTCTAATAACCAGTATTTCCGACGATATTCGGGTAACAACCCCCATCTTATATTTGCCAAATACCATAATTTCAGCACTTTAATAATAACCTTCCCGAAAATTCCACGGCCTTCATCAAATAAAAAGTTAAAATTACATTCCTCAGGACCATAAAAAAAATTGATAAGGTCCGACCAAACCCAGCTGCTCGTGTGGCTCTGCGGCTGGGGAAGGGAAGGGGAAAGAGGTGAGGGAGAGAGAGAAAGAGAGGGAGAGAGAGAGAGAGAGAGAGAGAGAGAGAGAGAGAGAGAGAGGAGGGAGAGAGGGGAGAGAGAGAAAAAAAGAGAGGGGAGAGAGAGAGAGAGAGAGAGAGAAAGAAGAGAGAAGAGAAGAGAGAAGAGAAGAGAGAAGAGAAGAAAGAAAGAGAAGAAGGAAGAAGAGAAGGAAGAGAAGAGGAAGAAGGGTGAGAGAGAGAAGGGGAAGAGAGAGTGAAAGAGAGAGAGAGAGGGGGGGGGGGGCAGGAAAGAGAAAGAGAGGGAGGGAGGGTGAGGACAGAAAGGGGAAAGGAAATAATCAAGACAAGATAATAGAGATAGATATATATAGAAGAGTGAAGGAAGGAAAAAAATAAGAGAGAGGTGAAGTAAGAAATGTGGTGATAGCTAGATGAGTAAGAGGAGAGAGGACGGATGAAAGGAAGAAATGGGGATTGGAAGAAAGTAAGGAGTAGTACAGGATATTGGAGATAGAGAGAGAGGTAGATGGAGATTGGAGGAGGGAAGAGAGAGAGAGAGAGAGAGAGAGAGAGAGAGAGAGAGAGAGAGAGAGAGAGAGAGAGAATGAGAAGAGGAAGAAGAAGACAAAACAAAACAAAAGAGAAGGAAGGAGAAAAAGACAGAGAAGGAGATGAGAGCCTACAGGAAGAGACACAACAACAAAAAAAAAAAAAAACAAGAGAAAGTAAAAAAAAAAAAAAAAAAAGAAAAGAAAAAAAAAACAGAAAACGAGACAAACGAAAAAAATAACATAGAAAGATGATACAACCCATCAAGAACAAGAACACAGGTAGGCAGGCATGGCCATAATTACAATTATCATAAAATTACCTTCCCAATGTCTGAAGGCAGATGACCTCGACCCCCTATTATGAGGAAATTTTATCTTTTCCGATATTTTTATTTTCTTTGTCCTGTCTCAATAATCCAATTATCTTAATTCTTTTTGTCTTTTCTTTGTGTTGTTTATTTTTTTGTTTATCTTTTGCACACGTTAGAGTTTTTTTGTCACTGATTATAATGGTCTGATTGTGCTTCAGTCATCAGCGTTTTTTTATTTGTTTTTTTTATTTTGTTCCATTGTGCGGTTTGTGTGTGTGGGAGGGGGGGGGTTGGGTTGGGGTATGCGTGTAGGTGTGTGTGTGTGTGTGTGTGTGATTGTGTGTGTGTGTGTGTGTGTGTGTGTGTGTATGTGTGTGTGTGTATGTGTGTGTGTGTGAGTTAGTATGTATGTATGTTTATGTGTGTATATATGTGCGTGTGTATGTGCGTGCGCGTATGTGTGTCTGCGTGTGTGCGTGCGTGCATGTTCGCTCCCACAGTCTGCGGTAGTTCGAGTCATAAAACATTTTAAGCTCAAAGGTTTAGGAAGTCCCGCGTTCCCTCGGTGGCTCTCCTCATTCTCTCCCTCCCTTACGCCTACATACAATTCCTTCGACCATTTCCCTCCAAGACATTAAAACTCCCCAAAACCACCACTCAAAATAGGCCTACGCTCACCCAAGGCCTACAACCAAGACACAAAAATCTCCGAGGAAAGATATATAAGTCAATGACATTTTCATGCCGAGGTGCAAAAGGCAGGAGCGATAAAAAGGCCATAATTCCTCGAGGCTGGAGAACGGGCGGAGGGAAACAGACCTGTCGAACGCACCTCGCTTCGCTACTAGCGGTGTGTAGGTTATGTCCATTTGGCTTTTCCTTTTTTTTCTTCTTTTTCTTGTATTCCTTCTTCTTCTTCTTTTTCTTGTATTCCTTCTTCTTCTTTTTCTTGTATTCCTTCTTTTTTCATTCTTTTTTTTTCTTTTTTTTTCTTGTTTTATTCCTGATTTTTTATTATCATTATTTTTTCTTCTTCTAGTATTCAATCTTTGTCATTCTTCTTCGTTTTCATTTCCCTTCCTCTATTCCTGCCTTTTATTCTTCCTCTTCTTCTTCTTCTCGTATTCCTTCTTTTTCATCCTTCTTTTTCTTTTTCTTTTTTTCTTTTTTATTCTTCTTCTTCCTCTATTCCTGCTTTTTTATTCTCCTATTTTTATTCTTCCCTTTTATCATTATTTTTATTTTTCTTCATCTGTCTATTCTTCATATTCTTTTTCTTTTTCTTGTCATTTTTTTTTTCTTATTCTACTTTTTTCCTTTCCATTTTCTATCTTTCTATCATTCTTAATCTCCCTCCTTTTTTCTCTTTCTCCCCATCTTCCTCTTCGTCTTCTACTTCCTTTTCTTCGCTTTCTTCTTCTTTTCTTCTTCCTCTTCTTCCCTCTCTTCTTCCTCTTCTTCCCCCTCATCTTCGTCTTCTTTCCTATCCTCTTATTTTCCCTTTTCCCTGTTTCGCTTTCTTCCTTGTCGTCGTCTTTGTCTTTGTCTCCGTCTTCTTCGTCGCTTTCGTCTTCTTCTTCTTCTTCTTCTTCATCTCCTTCTTCCTCTTCGCTTTCTTCTTCTTCTTCGTCTTCGTCGTCATCGTCTTATTTTCTTCTTCTTCTTCTTTTCCTCCTTATTCTTCCTCTTCTTCGCTTTCTTCTTCTATTTCTTCTTCTTTCTCTCCCTCTTCTTCTTCTTCTTCTTTCTCTACCTCTTCTTCTTCTAAATATCTTGTGTGTAAATCTAGCTGGTATATTTAGTTGTTTTTCTTTGTTGATGTTTGTTGTTGTGGTGTTTTGAGAATATTTCAGTGACTTTAATATCATAGCAAGATGGTGGAATAAATGGTTTAATTCTACGTAAATGTTGAGTGCTGTTTGTGCGGTGTGAATTTCTTTCTTTTCATGTTTTGTTGTTGTTGTTTTTTGTTGTTGCCGTTGTTGTTGTTGTTGACTTGACTGTTGGATTGGAGAATGAATCGGTTAAGGTTTATATAAATGGTGTTGTTGTAATGTGTGTGTGTTTTGTGTCCTATTGGTCAGTGTTTTGTTGAATGAGAGTGTATTAGAATTATTAAATGATAAGGGAATGCTTTTGTGTTATGTGTTTGTTCGTGTTTTTTTGTGAGCTATATTTTCGATGTGTTTTTCTTGTACTGGGGGGGGGGGGGGTTGAATGTGTTATGGCTATTTTAGAGACTTAAATGTTAAACAGGAGTTTGGAATGGAAAAAAAACATTCCTGTGTCTTCATTATGCATTGAATGTTTAATGTATGTTGTGTATATATAGTCTGCATATATTTGATTGGCACTATTTTCTTGAATATGAGGAGCTGGTAAGAACAGCCTTACGTATAAGTCGATGAAATGTACTAGTTTTTTCATTGTACACCAACAGTGTGTCGCAAATTATATACCGAGTGCTCTCAACACAGCCGCCATATACACCTTAGGCTATTATTCGACAGTCCCGTTCGACAGCAGTTTCAGTGCTATATCATTTCACGGATTTTGTTATTAATTCATTACTGTAATCGATTTTGAGCGAGACTGACGGATAGATAGCCTATCGACACTGTTCTAAATTTTAAATAGATAGATGGATAAATGTACTAAATAGAGATTACTGAAATTTAAAAAATATGATGTCTGGTCGTACCGTCTTTGCTGTGATCTGTGTACATCTGCTTCCGCCTTTACTGGGTCTATTAAATGATCCTGTGCAATTTACAGTCAGTCCATTTGCAATGTGGATGTCTAATTGGAGATTATACTGAAATTAATGCTGATTATTAACTCTCAAGGTCATTATTATCTTATCATTAATATTATTATCATTACTATTGTTGTCATTATCATTTTTATTATCATCATCATTATCATTTTTATCATCATTATCATTATCATTTTTATTATTATTATTATTACTATCATTATTATTATCACTGTCATAAATTATATTATCACAATTGTTATTATTTTCATGACTATTACCATCATCATCATTAAGTCTCCGTTTTCTATTTCAATTACATGAATTTGTGTTGCCAACTATTGCGATCAATCATTCGTTCCGATTTTCTGTTACTAATTTTTAATTTAATTGATTGGCTAATACGTCATTTAAGATGTTAATTCAAGTTACTATTTCCAACATGAGATCGCTATTGTCCGTATTCCTTATTCATTCCTTCAGTTTTTATTAGTATTTTGTTTTGATTGTTATTGCAGTTGGAGCCACCGTGTTGCAGTGATAGTCTCTCCAGGTGGACGGGTTCGTATCCTGCCAACGGTCTGAGGTCAAGTATGATGAATGTGATAGAACGGTTGAATATGATAATGATGCGAAAGAGAGAGAGAGAGAGATAGAGAGTCAGACAGAGAGACACATAAACAGACAGAGACTAAAACCACCACAAACAAACACATGAGCACAATCTAACCAAAAAGAAAGGCTCACAAGATACTACCCGCCTCCCAGCCCCCCCCCCTCCCCCTTCCCTCACAAAAAAAAAAAAAAAGGGGGGGGCCCAACTCGACCTCGCTACACCGGTCACGCGTGCCGACCACTTCACTAAATTAGCGACCTCTGTACTGGCAGCTCCTCTGGCACTCCGTCTCAGCTGTGGCTCATTTGGGGCTGTTCTTATTTCCTTGAAGATGCTTATGGAACTGAGAGGGTGATTGGGGGGGGAGGCGGTGAGGTGATTGAGTACGGGGACGGAGGCATGTCTCTTGTTCTCTCTATCTCTGTCTCTTTCTTTTTCTATCTCTTTCTCTTTCTCTTTCTTCCTCTCTCTCTCTCTCTATCTATCTATCTATCTATCTATCTAACTTTCTATCTCTCTATCTATCTATCTATCTCTGTCTCTTTCTTTCTCTCTCTCTCTCTCTCTCTCTCTCTCTCTCTCTCTCTCTCTCTCTCTCTCTCTCTCTCTCTCTCTCTCTCTCTCTCTCTCTCTCTCTCTCTCTCTCTCTCTCTCTCATTCTATCTCCCTCCTTCGCACACACACACAAATGTCTGTGCGTGTGCGTTTGTGTGTTTCCGTGTGTGTATCAGGAATATAAATGCATGTTCTTTGATGCGGTTTGTTTATGCCTCTGATAACCCTTGAGCGCACTTGCTTGTTGAAGTAAGTGCGTGTGTTAATTGCCCCGCCACGCTTGAGAGCCAAAAGGATAAAACGTTGAAGTCACACAGTAACAAGCAATAAAACAATTCTCGGAAATGGAAAAAAACAACATGAATTTTAATTTGTCTTTCCTTTAAGTATACTTCTGCCTTTCAGTTTTCAGTCAAATATTCATTCCTGATAATAATCCAATTATTACTATTCTATGTATATATGCACTTTTTTTTATAAATCTAGACTGGTATCATATAATAGATATGAAAATAACTCAACAGCCAGTATCTCATTACTGGATCCCCCGAAGCAAGAGAAGGTGTATCAGCTGTTCTTGGCAGACCGGTGATTGCGTCATCGCTTCTCCAACTGCAGTGTTACTCAATGTGGCAAACATGGCTACTGGAATCAATGTCACTTTGGGCCTCTATCCGTGATGCAATTTTCCTCCAACCATCCGTTTTTTTGTTTTTTGTTTTTTCGAGGGGAGTAATATCCTTAGTGCAAAAAAATGACTTGTTTCCTAAGACTGATGATAAAGAATATATCCGAAAATGTTTTACCGAAATTTTTTTCTTCTTCTTTAAAGTACCCCCTGTCCCTCTTTTTTACTAATATCGTCCTTATGCAATGGGCGTTGTAAGGCTCAATTTCCAGCGTTTCCGGCCGAGTTATTGCGTGGCGTGAGAGACATTGCTGGGTCCACTGAGGTCGGCTTCTGGAGGGTTGCTGTTGCTGCCCCGACGAGCTCTTCTCTAATTACTCCAACTAGTTCTCTCTCTCTCTATCTTTCTCTTTTTCTTTCTCTTTCTCTCTCTCTCTCTCTCTCTCTCTCTCTCTCTCTCTCTCTCTCTCTCTCTCTCTCTCTCTCTCTCTCTTATACTTTCTATTTCTCAATCTCTTTCTCTCTCTCTCTCTCTCTCTTTCTCTCTCTCTCTCTCTCTCTCTCTCTCTCTCTCTCTCTCTCTCTCTCTCTCTCTCTCTCTCTCTCTCTCTCTCTCTCTCTCTCTCTCTCATTCTCTTTCCATCTCCCCTCTACCACTCTCCCATCTCCTCTCCCTTACACTCTCCCTCAATCTCTCCATCTCCTCAGTTTCACTCTTTCTATCTCCTCTCTCTCACACTCTCCATCTCCTCTCCCTCACTCTCTCCATCTCCTCTCCTTCACTCTCTCCATCTCCTCTCCCTCACTCTTTCCATCTCCTCTCCCACACTCTCTCCATCTCCCCTCCCTCTCATCAGCCTCAATCTCTCCCTCACTCTCTCCATCTCCTCTTCCTCACTCTCTCTAACTCCTCTCCCTCACTCTCCATCTCTCCCTCACTCTCTCCCTCTCCTTAGCCTCACTCTCTCCATCTCCTCTCCCTCACTCTTCATCTCCTCAGCCTCACTCTCTCCATCTCCTCTCCCTCACT
>BOPN01001463.1:16266-23766 GCA_017312705.2 Penaeus japonicus
AATATATATATAATTAAATAAAAGTTATAAGATATCTAAGTCATCTACTAATATATAATCTTGCTATAAATTATATTCACTATATAATTTCTTCAAAGTTTAAAAATCTAATATATATATATATATATATATATATATATATATATATATATATATATATATATATATACATATATACATACATATATACACACACACATATCTATATGCACACAAATACACTCACACACACGCAATATGTGTGTGTGTTTGTATACATGGGTGCGTTCAGTTCAGTTCAGTTCAGACAGATTTGCGAAGACGTCGCTTCGCCCGGGCGATATGCACGAGGCGGCCCGGCCTCTGTCTGCTATAAGTGCTGACTCATGCGTGTGTGTAAGAGATAGCGGGAGCATATGTGTAAATTGATTAAAGTTAATTATGATGAGAATTGTCACGGGCGTTCTGCCATACAAAATCCCGTCCCCATCATTATACTAGCTTTTGGCCATAGAGCCTTAGTACACTCTGTCACTCTAAGGAGCAATTAAGATCGATCACACCCATATCAAGTAGGGGGTAGAATATGGAAAGAAAAGGGGTAAGGAAGATTCGGAGGGCAAAGGAAAGGACAGAAGGCCAAGAATATTAGGGGATCATCAGGGAAGCTTTGGTAATAGTCTGAAGTGTGGTTTGAACTGCTTAGCACGTGAAAGTCTTGTACTACGATAATGCGATCTTTTCCTGCCGTGGCATCTCTTTCGCGGCTCCTACGTTGCCATCCTTGTGATAAAGTGGCTCAGGGCCTACGTAGGAAATGCAATGTGCCGGAAATTCGGAAGCAGAGGGATGTGGGGAAGGATTAGGATGGGAATAAAGAATTCAGATAAACGGATAGGAAAACGGTCACATAAAAATATAGGGAGAGACAAAAAATAATAAAAAATAAGAAAAGTAAACAATGTTTGCACCAACAGACAATTAGCAGAGCTCTAAAAATAAGACACGAAGCGAATACGGAGACAAAGGAAACTAACACATATACCAACGAAAAGAGATTTGGTTAACCGTTGGATACGTGGAATATAATGTTTGGGGGACACAAGACACACACACACCAGACGGGGGGCGTGCGGCATACCCATAAATAATGGTACTGGATTCATGCTGTGTTAGTCAGTTTTTTGCGCTTTGCTATATTAAGGGCTAATATGTCTGGCAAAATCACTACAGTTTTATTGAGGGATAAAAAGAATCTATATCATAACTACGCACGAAATAACCACATGAAGAACAGGAAAGTGACCTGTAATTCCGGCTGCAACCGCCACAAGGGAGTATTGCACTCTACCTGTTATGTGCCATCGCTTTCTGAAATCATGGCATGGTAGATGAAAGGCTATTTCAGGCTTTCTTTCTTGCTTAATATCTACGTTTGGGATATTATGTTATTATATTCAACCTATTTTGGCTAATATTACGGTAATTAGGTTATCATAATGATTTTTTTTTTTTTTTTTTTATATATATATATACATATATATATAATAATAATAATAATAATAGTAAAATAAACACGAAGCTATAACAAATAAGAACATTGAAATTGAACCGGGCAAGGGAAAAGATACTCTCGTCACCAATTCCCATCGGGCTAGAAGGCCATTCCATGAAAAAGAGTATGAAAGTATGAAAGTGTAGAGCGTGGCTTCGGAACTAAAACGCTGCTTCAACTTCTTCATGCCAGGCGAGAGAACACGGGTTGCGTCACAAGACTATGTATATATATTTATGCATATATATATGTATATAAATACATATATGTATATATATGTACATATATATATAAATATATATATATATATGTATTTATGCATATATACTGTATACATAAATACATACATACACACACACGCACACATATATGTATGTATATATATATATATGAATATGTATATACATATATATATCTACATATATATATATATGTATATACATATATATATCTACATATATATATATATACATATATGTATATATATATATATATGTATACATATATATATGTATGTATACATATATATGTATATATATATATACATATTTGTGTGTGTGTATCTATATATGTCTATGTGTGTGTTGGTGAGTGTGTGTGCATATATATGTAGATAGATAGATAGATAGATGAGTGGATATGTACCCTCCCACACACACGCACCATACGCTCTGCTCTTAACATGAATTGTGAATGGCAAAGGTGATTGTCAGAAGGTACCTCTCACTCTTTCTATTACTTGATCAAATAATCATCACGGGTTTGTGACGTCCAGACTTTTTTCTTCGTAATAAGAAAACCCTTGCAGTAGTTTTTTGCTACTGTCCGTTACTCCCACTTTTTACAGAATATTGCTATATTAAAGGTGCTTTTACCAAACAATATTTCATTTTTATTATCCATTACACGCTTATATCCAATCAAATATCTCTGAGGATTTCTCCTTATAAAACAATAATGACATGAATACAATATTTACAATTCTGTTGGAAAATAAACATATCAACAAGGAATGGAATGCCACCTCATCAGTAGCTCCGATATATATAGAAGCAGGGTAAGTGAATTTTAGTTCTTCGTCCGCTTCTACTTCTTTCGAGAATCTATATTCTCTACTTTCCTAATTGTATCGTATCGTAATTTATCATCTTCCCTCTTTTTTTTCTTTCGAGAATCGAGATTCTGCACTTTCTCTCTGTATTGTATTGTATTGTAACTAGCTAATTTGCAACCGTTGCCTTGATGGAATGATAAGTAGTGAAAATAGAAACAAATGATGAATCCAATGATGTATATCAGTTAATGGTTTTACTATAGTCATTTAAAGAAAGTAGGAAATGGGATAGGTGTTTGGGGTTCCGTAACATCCAGGAATTCTTGAAGAAGTCAGGATATTTCCAGGGATCTCGGGAAATATTTGTTCCAACAACGTTTCTTACTTTCTTGACCTTACATTCTTCATTTAATGTATGGAGGTTATTCAAATTATATGATGTCATATCCTATTACATTATATTAAACTGAAGCTCACTTGTTAACTTGCAAACTGATGTAAACATGGGTACATAAAATGTTTTCATTTTTAAATCTCATCCCGTTAGCCTTAAAAGAAATTCATAGACGGATGGATTGTCGCTCAAATCTAACTATTGTACAAAAAGAAAAAAAATACTTAGAAGCCATTCTGCACCAAAGCCTAGAGCGGAATTTTGAACGATCTGTAAAAGAAAATGATCGAATAGGAGCGACAAGTCAAGCTGTTCATGAAATAACTCGATCAGTCTCAATATGTTTCATGCGTTTTCAATATCTTCCAGAGTGAAAAACAGAGAAAACAAATAGCAAGAAAAAATCCCAGAACACGAATATCCAGAATAAAAACACATGAATGCTTTCGCCTGGAATTCCGAGATACAAATATCGTTGTAGACATACCTGGAAAGACCAGTCAGCGTAATTAACAAACTAGTACAAATATAGATACCATGCGCATGGTGAATATGATTTTGTATATACCTACATGACAAGATATAGACATATGTATGCATACATCTATACCTAAAGAGCTATAAATATACAAAGTGTTTGTGTGTGTCTATATATATATATTAAGCATACATACATATATATATATATATATTATATATATGATACATATATATGTATATATATATATATATGCACACAATCATATATATGTATATGTATACACAATCATACATATGTATATGTATAAATATGTATATATACATATATATATGCATATATGTATATATATACATATACACACACATATATATGTATATATATATATATATATATATATGCATGTGTGTATATATATGTATATATATACATACATATATATATATATATATATATATATATATGCATATATGTATATACACACACATATATATATGTACATATGTATATATATGTGTGTATACATATATATACATATATATGTATATATATACATACATATATATATGTGTATATATATACATATATATGTATGTATATATATACATATATATGCATATATATACATATGTGTGTATATATAGATATGTATATATATGTATATATATATACATAAATAAATACACACATATATATATAAATATATATATTTATATGTATATACATATATATATATAATATATATATATATATGTATAAGCATGTATGTATATATTAGGGTGATTGAAAATTGCAGTCTATTTCTCACATCATTATGAAGGATTCGCGCTTCTGGAAGATGGCTTTAGTTTCGCTTAGGAGATAAATTCATCTGCCAATCAAACTATTACTATAATCCTTATTATCATTATGATTATCATAATCATTATTGTCATCATCATAATCATTATCTTTATTATCATTAGCATTGTCATCATTATCATAATCATTATCTTTATCATTATTATTTTCATATTATTATTATCAATACTGTTAGTTTCATTAATGTTGCTATTATCATTATGATTATTGTTTTTATCATTTTCATCATTATTGCTGTCATTATCATAATCATTATTCTGATTATTATTATCATAATCATTATTCTGATTATCATTATCATCAGTATCAGTATCATTATAATTGACATTATCAATATTACTGTTATCATCATTATTACTATCACCATTATCATCATTATTGTCATAATTATTGTTATAAGCATCATTATCATTTATGCCATTATCATTATTTCACCTACATTATTGTCATATTTACTATTATTATTCCCATGATGACTATCATTGTTGTTATCACTCATCATTATCATCCCAATTATCATTACCCTAATCATTAATACTGTCATTATCATTGTTGCTATTATTATTGTCAATATGTTGTTTTTATTATTCTCATTGTCATTATTATTTTCATCACCACCACTATTATCATTATCATTATTATTTTATCATCACTATTGTCATTGATAATATCAACATTATCATTGTTATTTTTGTCATAGTCATTATCATTATTATTGTTGCTTTTATTTTCATTATTAATATAATCATGATTATTATCATATTCATCACTATCTTCACCATCGTCACCATTATTATTATTAGTAAAAGTAGTATCAATGTTATTGTCAAAATCGTTATCATTAATATCTTTATTATTATCATTATGATTATCATTGTCACTCTTACTATCGTTATTATTATCACCTATATCTATGTCATTATCATCATAATTCATTATCACCATCGTTATCATTTTTATAATTGTCCTTATCATTAGACTAGATAGATATTACTAAAATGCAAGTCCCAGAAACGAATCTTCATTGCTACCAAAGCAAAGTGATTGCTGCAAACACTGAGAAACTCGAGTCAATATCGTTTCAGACTTAAAACTATGGCAGGTACGGTTTCCTATAAGTACCTGCATCATCTGAGGCTTATCAACACCGAGCAAGGGAACCGGGCTTTAATATTCATGAGATATTTTGCAACCGATAAGATAAGGTCTGTCCAGAGCGATAAAGTTTTCAACGATGCGCTATAACGTTGCATTATAATAGCAATGTCGATGGGTTTTAGGACAGAAGGAAAAGGAATGAGAAAGTTGATTCTGTCGAGTTCATTGGTGTGTGTGTGGGGGGGGGTCTTTAGTAAACAGAGGGATTACGGGAATGAGATCAGTTCAATTAAGTATTGCTGGTTGTAGGATAGTTTTCATTGTAGTTAGGCTGTGTAAAAAGTTTGCTTTCAAAACTACTGAAGAAAACGGAGTCCATCGTTTGATTTTAAGAAAAGAGAAGAAATAAAAATCATTCAGATTATTTCATTATAGCTCACAATAAAAGCACAAACACTGAACATAAAAACAATGAAAACTTCTTGATGTACCGATGCCTTCAATAAACAACTTCCCTAGTTTCATTTTTGTGTGTGTGTATTTTGTTTTATGTAACATTTTTCTTCTTGGTCCATGCCCGCATACTTTTTTACTCACTGATATTAAACACCAGCATTTCAGAGGCCAAAGGAAGAAGCAAAAATATCCACTGATGACGTGAGTCAGATGGTAAATCAAGAACGCACAATGTGCTTTAATAACAAGAGACTTTGGTGTTATAATCGTTGAGAAGCAGACAAGGCAATCTCGTGTAGGAAAGTCTGGAGTAGGAATAATAACTGGAAGTGTGTGTGTGTGTTTGTGTGTGCGTGTGTATGTTTTCTGTCTGTGTCATTGAATCTTCAAATTCGTGGTCTTTTGAGAGGGGCCCGACATCATAGGTGCATATTCACAGTGTCTTCAAATGTTTAACGTCCTTAATTTGCTCAGACAATGCTTACTAACTGCATGTGGCACAATGCCTGCAAGCACAATAGAGGCAATTTAGTTAAAGCTCTAAATGACAACGATCCCACAAAAACGGTCTACACCAGCAAAATGTGGCCGTTTTCTTGTTATTTTGAGGGGGAAATTGAAGTGGCAATAATCCTTCGATTTTTGCAAGTGAGATTTGTGGTAAAAGTATATGGTACCTTATTCAGTACAGGTTATTCAGTGAAAAAATGAAGTGCGTTTGCTATCTTAATTTAAGAAAGGAAGGCAAATAGAATATTGAGGGATTCCTTTTTTTTCTTTCTTTCTTTTTTTAAGGAACGAAGAAGGTAGAGGTCTATCTTTCTCTCGTAATATTAAAATTTTGTTCTTAATGTCTCCTTTAGTCTCTCTTTGTCTCTCTGTCTCTTTTTGCTGGTATTTCTGTCTCTTCTCTCCATGTATCTGTTTATTTGTGTTATGGGTATGTATGTGTATATGTGTGCGTATATATGTGTGTTTGCATGTACGGTCGTGTGTATTTATGCCTAATATGTGCGTATGTGTATGTATATATGTATGCAAGTATGTGTGGCACAAACCGCCCGACTATGTTCACCCGCTTATGACCACAGTCCGATACCACTGAATGCATTTCAGTGCCATCAAGCGCCCAACCCTATTTCCATACTGCCATTAACCCTATCAACATAACGCAGCGGTACACTGCCTCGTTAAAAATATTATTGCTGTGGATGGACCTTATCTGAGTCTGCAATTGGAATATATCTCGTATACATTAAATTCCAGCTACGGTGCACAATATCAATAATTTTCACTTTATGCAGTTACATATAGAAAACCGATGGACGTGCTTAAAGTCCTATGGTTTTACGTCTATGTCGATATCGGCGAAGCCCTTGTAACATTACCGTTGTATTGATAGCAAGAAAGGTTCAGTCCTGTTATTTAGTATTTTGCACATTTCTATCCAATAGATAATACGACGTTCACTTTGATATATAGTGATATAGAGAATGTGTTATATGTACTACCAGAACTAGGCACTCATTCTTGTTTAATGGTTGTCATATCGGCGAAGATTGAAGCAAGATTAACTGCAACCATAAGATCATCAGCGGCAATGAGGCTAGAATAAGAATAATGAT
>BOPN01001463.1:118766-126266 GCA_017312705.2 Penaeus japonicus
AGATGGAGATTTTTTTTTCTTCCATCTTTCTTTTTACAAAGCTTTTATATATTTTGTCATTTCCTTTGTTAGTTACATACTGACCACAATTTGATATATCTGTATTATTTTTCATGCTACACCAGCTCACATAGTGTAGGAACAGTGCTGCGACTTGCTGGAAGTGGTGCTGAGGAAAATCGCAACACTACATATCCAAGCCGAGCAGGTTTTGCACAGCCATCAGGAATTTGTGTTGGAGTGCACCAAGGGGAGCGTGCTTTATACATTGCCGATGCAGAGAGCTCGTCTGTGAGGATGTTTAGTTTGACAAATGGTGCAGTAAAAGCTGTTGTTGGTGGTGCAAGAGATCCACTTGTAAGTAGTAGTAGTGTTTGCTATCAATTTAAGTTTTGTTGTATATTTTGATGTTCTTGTTGTGAAAGCAGTGCTGAAAAATCCAAATAGTTGAATAAAATTACATTTTATATGAAGGAATCTGTTTATGATGTTAGCAAAGGTATATGTTTTATTGCTTTATATTGGAAGAAGATATAACTTCAGAAATTCCATTTCAGGATTTGTTTGCATATGGTGATGTTGATGGGAAGGGCATTGATGCAAAGCTGCAACATCCCTTGGGTGTAGCAGCCATTGGAGAATCAGTTTATGTTGCAGATTCTTATAATCACAAAGTAAATCATTCTGTTTGTATATAGATATTAGGTCTATAAAAAATACTATTGAAATTTGTATTATAACTTTGTTTTAAGACTGAGTGTATGACTATTTCAAAATCATTGCATTATAATATTTTTTTGAATGTTGAATTGATTTCTTCCAGATAAAAGTTTTGAAACCCTCTGGTAAATCCTACATGTTGACAACTGTTTCAAGTGGATCAAAGGAAGAAAAGGTACCAGTATTATGAAATGTTGCAAGCCTAGCAGTACCTTTGAAGTAAATCATTTTAAGAGATGAATTGTCATTAGTTCCCATTAGAGATTGTGAGTGTGAATGTGTATGATGATGAATATATTGGGGTACTTGCATCAGTTACAAGAAACTTTAGACTTTTTCATTGAGTCAAAACTTTAAATGCTGGGTACCTTTTCCTTGGAATGTTATTTTTCTTTGTATTGTAGTCTTTAAACTCGACATATATATATATTTTTAAAATGAATTACTTGTTTGAGACATGGTTTTTATTTTTTATGAAATGTGATTTTTAAAGCAAATGTTATTTGTTATTTACTTGCCACCTTTTTCTTGGCCTATTTCCTACTTTTCTTCTTTCTAAATGATGAGTTTGATGCAAATTTTTCTGTACATTTTATCAAAGCAAACAAAGGTTGCATAATTTGATGTATTTTTTTTTGTATATTTTCCCACAGTTCAATGAACCAGGAGGACTCTGTGCAAGTGAAGATGGATCATGTTTATACATTGCTGACACCAACAATCATGCTATAAAGGTGTTATCACTCAAGGATCAGTCAGTGAAGCAGGTAGGTTATTGGTAAAGTGTTTTTGCTGTTATTTTTAGAGATGAATCTGTTTTACTAGAGAAGTAAGGAAAATGAAATTAATTTTTCTTTGTAAATAGAAATAAATTGATAAGTGAACAGGAAAATAGATAAGAAAATTGTAATATTTTGAAGATTTGTGTGAGCTTAAAATTGATTTTTAGAAATATCCTGCGTATCTTTCCAGATGTTTCTTTCAAAATCCAAGTTTAATCTGTAATAAGTAATAGCTGTACATAGTATTGATGCATACAGTATTTTGTTTTCAGTTACAAGTAAGGCTGACTGATGAGGCAGACAGCTCAAGTCAAGATGTGGTAGATCCTAAGTCTGAATTGGAGGAAGTGGTAATGAAAGTCCTTGGAAACAGTGAGACTCAGGTCCTCCTCAGACTAGTGTTAGCTCTTCCTGAAGGTGCTGAGCTTAACAACGGTGCTCCTAATAAGTGGACCATGAGAGCTACTGGTATTTGGACTTTTTGTTTTGTTTTTGTTTTATATTGTTTGTAAAGCTGTTTGCAGTTTGTTTATGGGTGTCTGTGAAAAAAAAATTAAGGAAAAACTTTTATTTACTTTGGTCATGCATGTTTTTTGCTTCATGTTATAGATTTTTTAGCATTAATTATTTGCAATCATTAATCTAATTAGAGTTCCTCTCTTACAGATCAGCAAATCACTTTACCATCATCTCAGGGCCAGTTACAGGCAGTGACAGAAGTACCTGTTAATCTGAACCTGAATTCTGAATCTGACCCTGAATTGAAGCTCATAGTCTCTGCTACAGTGTACATTTGCCTCAGCAGTGGAGTTTGTACTCGTGCAACAGCAGCGCGTGTAGTAAAGTTTGTAACTGTTGGACAGAGTGATGTTGGAACAGAGGAGAAGAAAATAGAAGTTAATCTCAGTGTTGAAGATTGTTTACCTAAACATCAGTGAATGTAACATGTTATGATTAGTGACCAGAGTTTATTATGACAAATGCAGATGAAGGTTTGGATGGTAATGAATAATTCCAGAATGTAAGATATAAGAAGATGTCTTAATTTTACATGTTGAAAATTGCATTGTGACATTATTCATTCTCATAATAAAATTTACAAATAGGAAAGTAGGAATTTTATGCTACATTTGTTTTGTTTGTAATTTTAAAAAAATACAATGAAGAGAGTTGAATGATGCATACTGTATGAATATGTAATCTGAGCCAAGCTTTAATAATAAATTAGTGTGCCTTTGTATAGGCTACAAATAACATTGATTATGTGTTGTATTTAAATTAGCTCTATGTTTACTAAAGAACTGTTAATACAAAAGCCATTTTATCCTAAATGAGCCAAATGTGATATATTTTTGGAAATTCATATATAACAGATCATGATATTATTTATAACTGTTGATGTTACTGTTTGCTTTTGTAGGTGAAAGATTAAGGCAAAGTTTAGGAAAAAATATAACAATTGCTGCTTAAGCTGACTAGTAAAGATTCTAATACTATTTTAAAATGTTATTAATTTTTAAATACGCTGATGTTCTTAGTATAAATTTACAATTGATATTGTATCAGTATAAATAACAGTATTGTGCCTTGACAAATTTGGTATTAACCCTTTGGCCGTGGTATTTTTAAATAAGTTTATACAGCCTTGTGTCGGTATTATCATATATGGCACAGCCCATCTGCGTCTAGGCCTATTGCTTGCCTTGACAGCAAATGACGCCATCCGCAACCAATGGGTTAAAAGATTGATTGAAGTTTTAAGAAGATTTAACTAAATTAATTTTTTTTATAACATGCCTTATGCTAAAAATTATCTTTACCATGGAAATTGTATTCAAGCTCACATTAACCATAGATTTCAGCATTTTATGATACAGACACTGAAATATTAGTGAGATATACTTGTACTTATTAGTATGCATCAAGGTATTAGGGAATAAATTTTATTCTCATAATAAATAAACACAGATAGAAACTTTTATACTCAGTTATTTTAGTAATTCTGCAACTGTTATATTTACTACTATTTAACTCATGTAGAAATTATCAACCATTGCTTCCAGTGTGTGTGATTGCTTGATTGATTATTTTTGTTATCTTTTAATTTCTTTTCCTTTGTGACCAAGTTCTTTCATACCATGTAAGCTTGTATGATGTTTTCAATTAATAGTTTTTGATATTCAATGTCTTAAATATTTCAGTTGTAGTTTTGATTGGTGCTTTGTCCTCCATATTTTGCTTTTAGAAATGATGACAAAAAAAAATTATTGTATGGGGAGTAAAGCAAAGATATTATGATATGATAGACTTAAGAATTCATGGTCAACAATAATAAATTTCTTATGAAATTACAGATATTTTGTAGATTTATTTTCCTATTTATAGATTTTAAAGGTAAATCCTTACTGGGTTTTGAAGCAGAGAGAATTATAACTTAAAAGCTGAATTATATACTCTCTCTTTCCTTCTTCTCTCTTTCTCTTTCTTTCTCTCTTTTTTCTCTTCTGTGTTTTTTTCCTTTTCTCTCTCTCTCTCTCTCTTTCTTTTGCTTCCTCATCCCTTTTTCTTTCTCATCTTCTCTTTCTTTCTCTCTCTCTCTCTCTCTCTCTCTCTCTCTCTCTCTCTCTCTCTCTCTCTCTCTCTCTCTCTCTCTCTCTCTCTCTCTCTCTCTCTCTCTCTCTCTCTCTCTCTTGTTCATTCAAGAAAAAGGGGGGAAATGAAGCAAGATAATGGAAAGGTGAATCTAAAATTTCAAATGTTTTCCAATGATTATTCTGTGAACTAAAGAATAACCTCTGGTAATGATAATAAAATTACCTACAGAAAAAAGTTTCCATTGGCAAATTTTAATGAAAGTCAAATTTCATCTTCCAATGAGTTTTTGTCTATAGCATTTATTTCTATTTTATATCATAAAGAGGTATGATTTACAAGGCCACTACAACTTTCATTTCTTTTCAATAATGGGAAAAAAAATATTTTCTAGTATAGATGATAAATGAGACTTTAGTTTTTAGTATCGTAATGGTATACCCACATATCTGAATATGCATATAATTTACAGAAATTTAGCTGCTGACAATAATTTGTTTTTCATTTGTTTGTTTTGAAAACAGTCAACCACTCATAGATATCCCTTTTACTTCCTGAAAATAACAACCACTCTGACTGGTAATCAGTTTTGAAGAGTATTTTTCTAATAAAAGATAATACATCTCAGACTGTTTTATCCTTTACATAAAGTGGTGTACAAATTTTACAGACATACCCATGTGAATAATAAGGGTGCTTTAGAATTATGTTCTGATAATTACATTAAATGGCATGATCAGTTTAGTTCTGTAATTTGCAAAGATTGGCCATGCTTCATGCACGACCATGAAAGATTTATCAAAATTATATTTAGTTATTCATAATCAGGATTTATCTATTTGTTGGGATGTCTAACTAACTGACCTTATATCAATGAACCGTGACAGCATGATTAGCATTTGAGTAGCATTTCCTTCTTAGTCAACTTTTCTTTGTTTTTACTCCCTTTGGTATCCCTATATTTGATTGATGGTGACTACCCAATATGTACATTCAAAATATATATGTTGTATATGTTTTACAGACGAAAATTCTTCACTGTGTTATTGGCAAGGATAA
The DNA here is from genome assembly GCA_017312705.2 of Penaeus japonicus. Classification (NCBI taxonomy): domain Eukaryota; kingdom Metazoa; phylum Arthropoda; class Malacostraca; order Decapoda; family Penaeidae; genus Penaeus; species Penaeus japonicus. The sequence continues at coordinate 123,920 of BOPN01001463.1, forward strand.
ATCCCGTGATCTATTTATATCGATTTATAGTTTTTGTTAGTCTGAATCCATGGTTATAATAAGTTTTTCATGTACTTGTCAATGTGAGTTCTAAGGCTACCTATAGATTGATTATACTAGAAAGTACCGGTCTATGGGAATCCTCTAATGAATAAAAATCGATATTCGATATTCGTACTTTTGGAACAAGGTCTACACAAGCATTCACATACAAACACAAACACACTTATTTTAAAAATAGTGGTGTGGAAGTGGAAAGAAATCATACCTTAGAATATGAATGACATCTTTCAAACAATAAAATTACATCGAAGAGATGCTCTTTTTAATGCGACATTAAACATTATTGCGCATTATGATTCCCGTTTCATAAATGAATACACCGGGCTTATACTCCTTTTTTTTAAATATAGGATAGGTTTATTGTGTAACATATATTTTTTTTGCCTATGGTCGAAAATTCTGCACTACATTTTACTTCACGGTTGGAATGTATAATCCTAATATGACAGACAGGGAGGCGACGATCGGTGAACAAGCGACCTGGGAATCGTAAACAAGTCAACCAACAGCTGGAAGAAGCTGATTGATTCACTAGTGTTATTGAGCCTATAGAATGGGAAATGCTGATACTAAACTTCATTTCCGGAAAGCTGTCGTACAGCTTACAACGAAAACTCAGGTAGGAATACAAAATATATTGGGAAAATAAGGGAAATAAGATGTTATGGTATAATCTGCGATTTTGTCGTCGTGTATCGCTCAGCTAATTATTGTCACGACTTGATATATCCTTGATATATCGAATGACTGCTTTATATGAAGGACCTTTATTAATATTGATTGATAGATGTTACAAATGACTAGGTAGCACTTAGTTAACTGCATAATCACTTTTGTGACATATTTGAATTAGTGTTCCAGTTCATAAATCTAATAAAATAATTACAGACTAATGACCATCCTCATTGGACATGGAATTTATTCAAGGGATATTAATATCAACACATAAATGTCCAAGCCTTCAGTTTTATTTTAATTAGTTAAATCCATCAAATGTCTGCATGACAAAAGTTTCCTGTTTATTATTTTGAAAGCATATAGATGCTCAAAGAACCAGAAGTTGAAGAAAGAAATATGAGATTTAGAAATAATGGGAGTCACTTTGATAGACTGACATTTGTGACATCTGATTAAGTGTTTGAATACCTGTAGAGCTTAAAGGTCACCATAATGGATTTTTTATATTTACTCAAAATTCATGGAATACATATTTAAATCTGTAATTAGAAGTAAAGAAATATTAGATAGTCTTCATTTATTAATATTCAGTTACAAATTGCCAAAAGTGGCAGGTAAGGTTATACAAATTAACCTATGTAAGAAAGACATTACAGTTTCCTAACTGACTTAACTTACGTCAGTATAAAAAAAGTGTGGAGACATCATTGTTCTTAAGCGGACTGAGAAATGCAAACTTTCTATCAGTAGATCTACCTTCATGAAAATTCTCTTTGGAAGATGATATGAAATTGTGAACAAGACAATAAAACTATGTAGATAGTTTTCCTAGTATATAGTAACCTACTGAAACTGAGATCATTGATCCTATATTAATGTTTTTATGATAAATTATTAGAGTAATGGCCAAAGTCAAGTAAAAACTTAAGTATCTGTTTAGAGGATGCCAGCAGTGGCTGCCCCCTGGACACTATTTCACTTTTAATTGTTTGTTTTAGGGAGGTATCATTCTAGAAAAGTATCTGTAATGTATGTTGACAAAATTTTAAAAATGAACATGAAGAATATGAGAATACACTTTTCCCAATGCTTTTATTATTTTTTGTTTTATTTAATATATTGTTTGCTTTAATGCAGAATGAAACAAAATGTGAAGAAGTAAATAGAAAGTGACTATGTCTTTTTTCACAGAATTAAGAGAATGTTGAAATAAGTGTCAGATGATTGTAGGTTTATGCTTTTCACAGATTTTATCCTATTCTATTTGATTGATTTTTAGTGATATGTGATAATAAGCTTATGAGTGATTTAGGTTAAAGATTCCTTTACTATTAATGATTAGATAGCACAGCACTTTATGTTCCATATGTAAACTGATGTTATAGTTGTACATATACAGTATATCTATATGTGTATATGACTTATTGATATATTTCAGCCAATTGACGCATCAGACGATTCATTTTGGGAGCAGTTCTGGGGTGAACATGTGACTTCAGTGCAGGATGTCTTTGCACTGATACCTGCTGCAGAAATAAGGTCACTGAGGGAAGAAGCACCATCTAACTTAGCTACACTATGTTACAAAGCTGTTGAGAAGCTAGTT
>BOPN01001463.1:131266-135847 GCA_017312705.2 Penaeus japonicus
TTCTTTTTAGTTAACATTGGCTAAGGCATATGTATACTCAGAAATCTAATGGCTTTTGCCATCAGGACAAACATGAAGATCTCCAGAGTATCGACAGTTGCGAGTTCATCTGGGAGGCTGGGGTGGGATTTGCTCATTCTCCTCCTCATGTGCCAGCTCAAGACTTGAACCGAACTGAAATCCTGAAGCTCATCCTCACATGCTTCAGTCAGAGCATTTATCAGCCTTCATCAGGTACATCAGAAACAAATGTTCAATCTCTATTATAGGTAAAAGATTTATAGATATATTGCAGTGTTAAGTTCAATTATTTTTTAAATTGATGCCTGTAGTACACTATTAGTTTGCATCTTTATTGTTATTATTATTATTATTATTATTATTATTATTATTATTATTATTATTATTATTTTACATATAGGTGACTCCACAGGTGCTTAGTCACCAAAGAGTCAGTTAGTAGGCCTATTGGACCTTGCCTGTTTACCCTATTCCTTGTTTTTTGTTTTTATATTTTACTATTAATATTGTTATTAGCCTGATCATGATGTATTGAGGGAGGAAGATAATGATGCTGATGAATTTTTTTATGATTATTGAATTTTTTCTCCTGAAAGTTCATGGAAAACAGATTATAGGTAAGGACAGATAAGTTACTATTTTGTGGTTAAGCACTTTAAAATAGAGAGAAAAAAAAAGAGAAAACAAACAAACATGGACATTGCATGTAGCTGCCATCATTAGGTTAAGTGAGAGAAATGTCACTATTATCTTCATAACTCAATATTACTTATTTTTTGTAAGCTGTGCCTGGAAAAGATAGATGCAGCTATGATGTAAGTACGCTTTTTCTACATTGTGTGTGTTACTTACCTTTACTGATATTTTCGTTCATTCAGACGGGACAGAATCTCCAAATCGCTGGATTGCCGTGTTCACTTCAGCTGACAATCGCCATGCCTTACCTCTCTTCACATCGTTGCTGAACATTGTATGCGGCTATGATCCAGTGGGATTTGGTGTTCCATATAACCACTTGCTCTTCTCTGACACTCGAGAACCACTAGTGGAGGTGGCACTTCAGATTCTCATTACAACCTTAGATCATGATGTGACAGCTTCTTTGTTGGAAATGGAAGAGGTCTGAACGGGAATGTTGTTTGTGTACCGTGTTTGTGATTTATTGATATTAATGGAAGAAATATTGAAATAACTATGTTTAACATTTGAGTTATCATTATTTTGATTTTAACTTTTTATTTTGATAGGCAACAGTCCCAGATAATCTCTTCATTAATTACTTGAGTCGCATTCATCGTGAGGAAGATTTCTCATTTGTCCTGCGTGGTTTCACAAGGCTCTTGAACAACCCACTTCAGCAGACATATCTCCCACATTCCACCAAGAAAGTCAACTTCCACCAAGAACTGTTGGTTTTCTTTTGGAAGTTCTGTGATTATAATAAGGTAACTAGTCCTTAAGTCTGATATAAGTAGATCTCAAGATATTTTAGTTATTTGTCTACTAATGAAATGATATCAAGGTTCAAAAAGAGGATGTTCTTGAACTTATCACAATGTGATTATAAAAATTAATCTTTCTTTTTCAGAAATTCTTGTTCTATGTACTAAAAAGCAGCGATGTCCTAGATATTCTTGTTCCCATCCTTTATCACCTTAATGATGCACGAGCAGACCAGTGTAAGTAGATTCAATTGTTTAATTTTGTTTAGCTGTTATTTTACTGATTATCAAGAAAAAAGTGCCTATCAATCCTTTTAATCAATTTCAGCATTCATTTGTATCTGATGATTCAATTTTGTTTTTGTTTTGTTATATCATATGTAGATTAAGAGGAGGTTTTCATGTATGATACTGTGATATTACATTAGAGTGGAGTCTACATACTGTATACATTTACTACCTACAGCAAGAGTGGGACTGATGCACATAGGTGTGTTTATTCTCCTCCTGCTTAGTGGTGAAAGGAACTTTGGTGTCCGTCTTAACAAACCTTACACTGCATCAATGCCTATGGATATACCAGTGTTTACGGGTGGGTTCTGATGTTAAGTGATTGATGGACATCGTGGTGGATTTTGTTGTAACTTGTTTTTATTTCTTGAGCTTGTTTTGTTTTATGATTTCTGGTGATAAGAGTAAATGTAATTTTAGATAGATGTATGTACTCTTGATCTGGTCTCTTTGAACTTGAATTGTCTCATCAGGTACTCATGCAGACCTCATGATTATCGTCTTTCACAAGATTATAACTACTGGTCATCAACGTCTCCAGCCCCTCTTTGACTGCCTTCTGACCATCCTAGTTAATGGTGAGAGAACATTTGAAGAGAAAGAAAAAGACCCACAAGGAAGCCAACACCCACACCTACATCCAAAACCACAACGCAACACCAAGACATATAATGCCACCAAATATACCCACATCCTAATCACTACATCCACATATACTGAACCTGACGGGGCTTGCCCATTCTCCAGAAAAAGTTTTATTTCAGAGTGAGGCAGCTTCACACAACATATTTTGGCTTTTCTCACTATTTCACTCACTCATTATAAAACTAGAACCATTTTTGTGTTTTATATTCTGTGTGTTTTATTGTACTGAGAGACATATATGACATATGACAAGCTCTATGAATGATGTAGTATAGGATCCATATCAGCTCTTTATACTCAGTGTGGGAGGACAAAGAGCAACTTTATTTTTTCATATTTATGTACTGTCTTTAATGAACACAAAACATATAACCATTTATAATGAAGATAACATGAAGAGGTAGGAAAGAGGAAGGAAACCTGTGCTTATGACTGTGAGTACCACAGTAAAAGGCATCCCTACTGGCACTGGGGTACTTTGTAGATACTGGGCATGGTTTGAGTCATCTTCCTCTTCTCGTTCTGCTTGTACATCCTTAATTGGCGGTACTTTAGAGCAAGAGGTTAGTAACTTGCTGTGTGCCACCACTTTATAAAGATAGTGCCTGCTAGAGACCCTGGATGGGTGCCATTCAAGGCTCTCTCTCCTGCTGGTGCTAGAAGAAAGTGGTGCCATCTAGGTTTTGGATGTTAGGCTTGCTTAACATTATGGTAATTATAGTAATTATGACTACAACAGTCATCATCACTCACTCCTTACTCATAGCATAATAAAATAGCAGAGTGATCCAAAATCCCTGAACGTCATGAATGTCATGACGCCCGTCGTCAGGCCAAAGCTCCTGCGTCATGTATGTAATGACACCTGTACACAATGGGTTAATCCCACACATTCACACATGTTCATTTACACACCACAGTTATACATTATCTTCACAAGGGAAGCATTATGTTTCCTTTTTAAATTGGTCCTTTGGTTTCCTACTCATTGATGATAAAGAAATAAGTTCCTAAAAGTATTCATGCCTATTTCAGAAGTTCTTTCATGGTTTATTATAATGCACAATCATTTTTATTAGAATGTGTAAACACAGATGTGCTGCAGCCATAATAATTTGCATCTTGTCAGAAAGGCTTCAGAAAATGGTTTTATGTATTTGATACAAACCTTGTATATCCTATATCTATTATTTATTCTGAGATTACTCTTAATATTGTGCAATATAACTCAGTATTTACTTTGCAATTCCTAGTATCACCATACATCAAGACGATGTCAATGGTGGCTGCCAACAAGTTGCTACATCTCCTGGAGGCCTTTTCTACCCCTTGGTTCCTCTTCTCTGCACCGCATCATCACCATCTGGTGTTCTTCCTCCTGGAAACATTCAACAATATCATTCAGTATCAGTTTGATGGTAAGGCTTTTAATTAAGGTTTGTGTACATGGCTTTCCTTTCTAAAAGTAATTGTTATGCATAGGACTCTCCATATGTAATGCAATAATTGGTGATTGATATTTGTAGGATGATAGGGGGTTAATATTATAGATTTACCCTGACAGGTAACAGCAACCTAGTGTACACAATCATTAGGAAGCGACAGGTGTTCCACTCCCTTGCAAACCTTCCAACGGACTGTGGTAGCATTAACAAATCCCTCAATAAGCGAGGGAAGAGATCACTTGTCCGGCAGCACTCCTCGAAGTCCCACCATGGCAGCCAGACCATGGAAGGAGCTCAGCCCGCACAGCCAGCTCAGCCTGGCACCAAGACGGCCACCCTCGCAGCTATGCCAGGTTTGTGAGACGATGTCTGCTGGTTTTGTGTATACACTATATTATATATGTAATGTGTATCGTATATCATATTTATATGATATTTGTAAAATATATATGTATGATACATATTAGATATATGTATGACATTGTGTTTATAGTTTATATGATATATAAGATTGTTTTTTTATATAGGTAATGTATATGATAGATATATTAAATACAATGTATATGATATATATAATATATATATAATATTTAAATGTATATAGTATATATAGTGTATATAATAACATGCATGCACCCACGCGCGCGCGCGCACACACACACACACACACACACACACACACACACACACACACACACACACACACACACACACACACACACACACACACACACACA
>BOPN01001463.1:137176-139676 GCA_017312705.2 Penaeus japonicus
CACACACACACACATACATACATACATACATACATACATACATACATACATACATACATACATACATACATACATACATACATACATACATACATACATACCTACATACCTACATACCTACATACCTACATACCTACATACCTACATACATACATACATACATACATACATACATACATACATACATACATACATACATACATACATACATACATACATACATACATACATACATATATACTACATATATATATACATACATACATACATACATACATACATACATACATACATACATACATACCTATATACATACATACATACATACATACCTATATGTATATATACATACATACATACATACATACATACATACATACATACATAGGCCTGTCTGCAGGGCATCAAGGGCTAATTGACACAGAAACTGTTTTATCTTCCAGGATTAGAGAAGATGACAGAGAAGGAATCTGCTCACCCAACCACACAGCAGCTAAATGAACTCACAACTACAGCCACTGTCAATGGGGATTTGGTAGGGCCAGTGTCGCCCACGTCCCTCGTAGCTCCGACAGTGATTGGAGAAGACCTTCCCCAGGACGGGAGTGGTACAACTTCTTCCATCCCCAAAGGCACAAGTATTCAGCCTCCAACAGAGGATCATAATTTACCAGCTGTTGATGATCTCAAGATATCTGACAAGGTAAAATAGAAGTATTAACATTGTTGTTGTTCCTCTTGCGTAGAATAAGCTGTTTCAGTGGAGAAAAGAATTTAATGATTTATGCTATCAGAAGGGCTAATCTCCAGAAATAACTGCCGTTAAAGATCTTAGTTATTGACAAGGGAGATAATCACCAATGATCAACAATATACCAATAATAACTTCTTATAAGGAAGATGATATTACAAATCTTTGTATATCTGAAATTGCTTAAAAGAAAAGAAAATAGAGTAGTTTAGAATTGGTTAAGCAATACAGAATTCTTGCAAAACATTTTCTTCAGCTGTGAGAAGTATGGTATGTCATATATTTATTTTTGTTTATAGTTTTGACTATACAAACTTGTAAGAGACCATAATTTCTTTAAAACTGACTTTGTAATGCAATTGAAGTTATATATATGACATGTCCCTATATATTCAATATGTATAAAAAAAAATTGATGGAGGGACAGATTGGTAAACTGGATGACACTCTTTATTTATTAGACTCTAGTGACTCTCCTATATGTGATTGCAATGATCTGAAAAGAAATGAAGTAGGAAGTCTACATTATAATGACTTAAGTAACAAATGTAAATAATTGTTAATTATATTCCCAATTTATGGCTCTTTATGTTGTGTTATCACTCTTGAAATAGGATGCTTAATGTTTTTATTGGTTTAATAATGTATATTGACAGAAGTTCCAACATTAAACTTTTGGTGGTTCATTTGGAAGATGCTTAGAATACGTTGATTATGTGATTTTTGTGTTAATCCTATAATCCTAATGGCAAATAATATTAATTAGTCAAAGTGCATACATCTGCACATCTCTTCCCATGGTGTACATCAGTCAGCTGTGACTCCACACACCCTTCACACTCCATTCATATTCCACATATATTCCTCCAAGTATCCTTATCCTGATATACCCCCAAACATCCTGAGCTCTAGATGTCATGGTTATACAGGAAGAGAGTGAGGTCGAAGGGGAGGAGAGTCTTTGCAGATGGCCAGGTGAGGCTGAGGAGATGGAAGGAGACACAAAAACTCTCCTCCTGACTGATCTCCAGCCGGCTCCCCTCAGCCTCACGACGTCTATGGTGGGCAACATCGTCTGTTGCGGTGCATGTGCAAGGCATCCCTTTGCATCCGTACTCTAAATGGCATCCCTTATGTACCATCTTAGTGTTGTATTTTTCGCTGTCAGAGATTTCCATTTCAATTGTTTATTGTTCCTTCTTTCTTTCTTTATATATATGTATGTATTTATCTTTTCATTTTTTTTTAGTCAGTCTTAATAAAGAGGGGAAGATTTTAATGCATTTTATGTGAAAATTTGTGTATTTGCTTGAATATTTTTGGCTTATAGTTAATGGGTTTATAATTACATGAAAAATGTTGTTATCTGATAGCTTGGAATACTAAAGCATGTGAGACCTATAAGAGCCAAGAAGTGAATGATTTTTTTTAAAGATTTTAATAGTTTTACTCAAGTAATGATTGTTTATGAAGAATTAGAGTGTATGAGCAAAAAAAAGAATATGTGAGTATTGTTTTAGTTCTCCTGAACTTGTTTTTTAATACATATTATAGATTTTAAAGCATATTACGTATATGTATTTATTTCTAGTTTACTGTAATCTCACTGCATGTAAAGTAACAGACTCAAGCTTATATGTAAAGTATTAGCATCAAACTAGTAATGTATCTATGCAATTTATGATTTTTTTTTTATTAATGTATAAAATGCACCAATAGATATAGAACTAAGTTCTATTCAGTATAACA
>BOPN01001463.1:144676-149676 GCA_017312705.2 Penaeus japonicus
TATATATATATATATATATATATATATATATATGTATATATGTATATATATATGTATATGTATATATGTATATATATATATATATAATATATATATATATATATATATATATATATATATATATATATATATATATATATATATGTATATATGTATATGTATATGTATATATATATATGTATATGTATATATGTATATATATATATATATATATATATGTATATATATATATATATATATATATATGTATATATGTATATATATATGTATATATATATATATATATATATGTATATATATATGTATATATATGTATATATATATATATATATATATATGTATATTTGTATATGTATATATGTATATGTGTATATGTATATGTATATATATATATATATATATATATATATATATACGTACATATATATATATATATATATATATATATATATATATATATATATACATATATTTACATATTTATATTATATACATATAGTCACATATTTATATATACATACCATATGTATACATACTCACATATTTTTTTGTGTAGCGAGAGAGACTTGGTTTTACCCTTTGTTATACCTGGTCATCCTGATTTAGTTGTGGTTTGAAACTTGTTCATGTCCATAGACTCCTTCTCTTTCATTAGTGGCCACTTATTTGATTTTTTGTCTGTTTGACCTCCATGATTATATTCTGTTTTATATGATTGAGTTGGTTGCTTTTATTAACATTAATATCTTTTGAGTAAATAACTTAATTAAAACAAATGTAAAGAGTCACAGATATTATCATATAATTTTTTTTCCAGATTGTATCTCATCAAAAGATCTCATTGAATTTAAAATTTGACAGCTGTGCTGTGAGATTGCAGCCCCTATAGGAGACAAACATAGTGAAGTAGAAGTTACAATGTGTGGGTAAAAATTTCATAGCATTTATCCCAGAAAAGGAATAGTTTTGCTTGGTTTGTTGCCACCTGTTAAGGATTCTCTTGCTCTCTTACTTTTACTTATTTTGCTTTTTATGTTCTATTTATTTTATGGATTTTACTCAATTTCTTGCTCTCTCCTGTTCAATAGATGTTATTCAGAGTATTGATTGTTACTTTGAAGATTATTAAGATGTACTTAAATTTTAGAGCCTATTAAATGTGTATATTATCTGAATATATAATCACCACAAGAGGATATATAAATGACTGTATATGCAATATGAGATGTGCAATATATTGTAATATGTCTATGAATCATTCTTTGTCAAGGAGAAAATATTCCTCTAAGACAAAATGCTTTTAACAGCACGAAAGAAAGAAGAAAATCTTGAAAATTTCAGTATTAGATTTTGTTTTCACATAATCTGAAGATAATTATTCGTTTGTGTCTCATACTCTTATGAAAGAAAGAAAAAATTGTATCATGTTTAATTATGCTTCTATGTATATGTTCAAAGGAAATATATACTGGGTATGTGTATTTATAATAGAACTATGTGTATGTACTTTCTGTATACTTAGTTTTTTATGCATTTAAGGTAAATGAAATTCCATTGAGTACATTCCACTGTCCATTTTTCCTTCAGGAAGGATGGTTGGAAAATGAATATTGCATGTAGAATCACTGTATATTTACATGTCTACTATAACTGCTAGGATGTAGTATTTGATAATAATAAAAGATCTTATAGAAATTGTTTTTCACAAAGGATATACTCAGATGTTTCCAAAATTTCGCAAGGTTTAGAAATCACCTTGGAAACACCTACATCTTAAGTTGATAGTGAGCCTCTCTTCATAACAATGCCAATGAAAGAATTACAAACCAATCCCATATAAAAGCAATCTTTGAAACAGTTTATTTGAACTCAAGGTTTAATTTTCAACAACAACAACAACAAAAAAAGTAAGAACAGTATGTGTTTTTTTCCTGGAAGCTTGGAGAATAGCCTGGTTGAATAGTATCTGTTTATCTGACAGTTTCCAGGAAATGAAGTTGGTCACATCAGTTACTGGATGTTGCATGACTTAAAAGATTTTTTTTTCAATATATTATTATGTTATATATATATACATATATATATATATATATATATATATATATATATATATATATATATATATATATATATATATATATATATATATATATATATATATACATGTATAATATAATATTATATATATATAATATATATAATATATATATACATATATATACATATACATATCTATATATACATACATATATATTTATATTTATTTATATTTATATTTATGTTTATATTTATATTTATATTTGAATTAAATTTATATTTAAATTCAAATTCAAATTTAAAGTTAAATTAAAATTCAAGTTCAAATTCATATCTAAATCTAAATCTAAATCTAAATCTAGATCTAAATAATTTAAATTTAAATTCAAATTCAAATTCAAATTCATATATATATTATATATGTATATATATGTATATATGTATATATTATATATATATATATATATATATATATATGTATATATATTATATATATATATATATATATATATATGATATATATATATGTATACATATATATATGTATATATATGTATATATGTATATGTATATTTATATGTATATTTATATGTATATATGTATATATATATATATATATATATATATATATATATATATATATATATATATTATACTATATATATATATATATATATATATATATATATATATATATATATATATATATATATATATATATATATATTTTTTTTTTTTTTTGTATACATATATATATATATATATATATATATATATATATATATATATATATATATATATATATATATATATATATATATATATATATATATATATATACATATATGTGTGTGTGTGTGCGTGTGTGTGTGTGTGTGTGTGTGTGTATATATATATATATAATATATATATATATATATATATATATATGTATATATATATATATATATATATATATATATATATATATATATATTTTACTGTATCATGAAGTAGTAGAAGAAACTTAAAGTAATCATTGGTTATATTGGTAATTCTGCCATTATATATGTGTATGAGGTCAATGATATATTGAAATGCAGTCAATAATGATTTTACTTCTGTGTGCTAATGCATTTACTAAACTGAATGTGGCTATAGCTGCTATAAAAATCCAAAACACTTTGTGCAGAATATTGAAATATTTGATTGAAGACCATATATTGTGTACTGGAATACTGGAATATTTGTTAATCATGGCATTCAAAATGTTTGCCTGCAATTTGATGTAAGTGAAAATATAGAGTAATGAGAAAATAGAATGTAGAATTAAAATTAATTGCATGAGCTAAAAGGGAGAATTATCTTATCATATTAATCATATTATTGAAATTTATATATGTCCATGGTAATTTTATATGACTGAAACTTATATCACATATGCCATTTTTCTAGCTTTTGTTAGAATTATTTATAATTTACTATGATTTCCTTTTATTTTATCAAAGTGTACAGTCCAAAAAGTTTATTGAATGTAGTTATTGCTTAATGGAAAGTTTTATACATTGAAGCATAATTTTCAAGTTGTTTTGCTAATGTGAAAGGTTTATACATTTATTTTTTATCATGGCTATGACAGAAACAATGCAGATTAAAAAGCTTTAGCGGAAGGGAATCCATGATATAAGCACTGTGTCTTGAAGATGAATTATTATAGTTTCACTGCGAGGAGGAGGAGGCTACGCAATTATTTTGTAGCATGTCTATGTGTAAAATATTTGGTCATCTTTAATATCACTGACTGTGTCACACCAAAATTTACTTTTGTGAATTTAATATATGCTTGTTACATCACTGATAAACTAAAATGCTTTGTGTGCAGATTGCCAAGGAATAACTTACATGTCTGCAATAAGTTAATGTATTTTGCAGAGAGAGGCTAGGAATGCGATGTTCATCTGCATTGATTTTGGTTATGAGGTACAATCTCCTGGAATATGAAGATGTTTTGTATATAGGATTGCAGATAGTAATATTATGCCAGCCAAAAGAAAAGAAAGAAAAAAAAAACTTTTATATACATATCAGATCTTAATATTATCAGTGGTATGCTGTTTTGTCAGTGATTTATTAGTTGTAGCATCTCCTGTCTCCAACCCATACCAAAGCAGAAAAATACACATAGGTATATAGATATCTGATCTACCTTGAGCCTTTTCCAAACAACAGCATCCCAACCTGTCCTAAACCTAAACTAAGTTATTCTATTCTAAAATGAAGGCAACCAGACTTGACTCCATTGAAATATGCCCTACTGTAATTTATCTCAATCGAGTCTGTCTTTGATCAAAACAGGTTCTCATAGTATGGGTTATTTATGATGGTCACCTTTCAGTTTTCTTTACTTGAGATTTTAGTACGTGCCCATGTTATATTCTACACTAGTGCATTATTTGGATGCTAGCTTGCATATGTACACTGATATGAGTAGTATGAATATGTATACAGGCTTCAATCATTTGTTACAAAAGAAATAGAAATGAAAGTTACCATAGTTTATTCTACATTAGTTTTTGTCAAAATATTGTTGTCTATTAAGTGCCTACACGTGTGAGATACTATCATTATTCTTTGTTTGCTTTCAAGCATATATCAGGAATTTTCACTACTTCATGCACCATTCCATTAGCATGAGAACTACTAGAGGAATTCCTTCCAAAAACAAGTTTATAGATTATAATATGTGAATATATAGAATTTGACTTTATTTTTAGTTATAGTTGAGTTAAAAAAGAGGAAATGTACTATGTACTGTATTTTGGTTCATGTTGAAATATGTCTTTTGGATTGATGAAAAAAAAAATTATTTGATAAGAATTAATTCATTAAGGTGAAGAAATGAGACAAATGTTGCCAAGAGTATATTATATCTATAGACTAAAAATCTTTATGGAGCTTACAGTTTAAATATTATGAAGATGGAA
>BOPN01001463.1:190757-195757 GCA_017312705.2 Penaeus japonicus
TTGCAGGAACTCCAAGAACAAAAAAATCTAAGGCATCCGCTCGCCATATTTAACTTACTCAATTACTCTGTTAGTTTGGATTGCAAATAACAGGCCCATATATATTGGTTAGACTATCGTTCCCTGACCTTAGAAGGTATCTTTTGCAGTCTTTGCTTTGGGATCATGTGTGTGGTTGTGTGTGTGTGTGTGTGTGTGTGTGTGTGTATACTGTTTATATATATATATATATATATATATATATATATATATATATATATATATATATATATATATATATATATATATATATATATATATATATATATATATATGTATATATATATATATATATATATATAATACATATATACATACATACATATATATATATATATATATATATATATATATATATATATATATACATATATATATATATATATATATATATATATATATATGTATATATATATATATATATATATATATATATATATATACATATATATATATATATATATATATATATATATATATATATATATATATATATATATATATATATAGAGAGAGAGAGAGAGAGAGAGAGAGAGAGAGAGAGAGAGAGACATATATATATATACATACATACATATATATATATATATATATATATATATATATATATATATATATAATATATATATATATATATATATATATATATATATATATATATATATATATATATATATATATATATATATATATATACATATATACACATACACATATATGTGTGTGTGTATGTGTGTGTATATACATACATATATATATATATATATATATATATATATATATATATATATATATATATATATATATATATAAATATATATATAGACCCATGCTTTCCCCTATCACGCCCCGTTCTCCCTTACAACGCGCACAGGCACACGATCATAGATAAAATCTCACACGTATACAATCACACAATCACACACACACACACACACAAACATACACACACAAACACACACACACACAAACACACACACACACATACACACACACACACAAACACACACACACACAAACACACGCACACACAAACACACGCAGACACACACACATACGCTCACACACACATACACTACCCGCCCCGCATAAACACACAAACACTTCTCCCTATAAATACACAAGGGCCTCCCTACCCATTCCCTAATGTATATGAAACGGCGAGTTGAGATAAAGGGAAGCAATGTTTAAGATAATGTGTAAAGTGATGAGGGCGTCTCCTCCTATGTTGTACAGCATTGAGATCAGTGGAGAAAAATAGTCATGGGGGAAAGGGAGAAAGGAGAGGAAGAGAGAAGAAAGAAAGAAAGGAGATAGTAAAGACGAAAGCAGAAACGGAGGAGAATGGCGAGAGAGGAAGGAAGAGAGGATAGAGAATGCGAGAAAGGAGAGAAGAGGGAAGAATATAAGAGGGAATGAGGACGAAAGGAGAGATGAAGGAGAAGAGGAGAGAAAGAGGAAGAGGGGAGAACGGGAAGAAGAAAGCAGAGAGGGAAGAAGAAGTTGGAAAGAGGAGGAGAAAAGGGAGAACGAGAGGAAAGAGAAAGGAAGAATGAGGAAAGGAAGTGATAAAGGAAAGAGGAGGAAAAACAGAGAGGAAGAAACGAGATGGAGAATAAAGGAGAGAAGGAGGAAGAAAGGAGAGAGAGATAAAGAAAAGAGAGGGATAAAGAAAGGAGAGGTGGACAAAGAAAGGAATAGAGGAGAAAGAAAGGAGAAAGTTAGAAAGAATGAAGAAAGATGGGAAGAAAGAAGAATAGGTTATACAGAAAATTAGACAGACATAATGAAAAAAATAAAAATAAAATAAAAGGCAGAAAGAGAGGAAAACAGGATTATATGATGAAAAGGATAAAATAGATACTGACTTGAGTTCAATTGCAGTGCATCGGCCTCCCATGCCTGGGAATGTCGAAGGAACGGATTCTTTGTCGGTCGCGAGCAACACGGTAGCGGAAGAACGTGAAACATGTTGATTAACATTGCATGATTGGTTGGAGCTGATAGTTTATGTATCTTTTATCACAGTTCATTAAGAAATGAATATCTTTTTTATCTTTTTCGAAGCGGATCAGACCATATCCGAATGAATTTAGAGATGCAGATTTAATGTGTGTGTGTGTGTATAAGTATTTGTATATATATACATACATACATATATATATATATATATATATATATGCATTCATTGCATATAGATAGCCATCATCCAAAGAAATCAGTCCACAAGGGCTTCGAAAGGAGACAAACTGAAGGAAGCAAGGGCGACTGCGGCTTGTAGACTAATCCATAACTCAGGAGCTTCAAGCCGGAACCCCAAACACTATTTATGGGATGACAATGCTATCCGAGTATTGCGTTGCCAAGATGTATACAGCATGTGCATGTACCTTAAAGCATGAGGCGTATAAGTAACGTTAAGTAATTTGTGAATATGTGTGTGGTTACGGATATAATTATAGGTATTATGAACATAGTGCTTTTGTGTTAATATTTACTTACCGACTAAGAAAACTGTATCTCCATGTGAGCGAAAATAAAACTTTAGTATAAAATATACACAAGAAAACATAGAGAGTTTATACGATTGTATGTACGTATCTATTTTCAGTAAGTATCCCTGTATGCATATATCAACACACACACAATATATATTCATGTGAACCGTGTGCATATGCGTATGCAAATGAGTTTGTCAACATGACAAGATACATAATGGCTGCACCACGTTCCACGCTGCTGAATGCACTGCTAAGAGAGAGGTCCTTGTTTACGATGCCGGTTCCAGGGCAGATAAGGCCTGTCGGGGCGCAGGATGGACCCATGCTTTCCCCTATCACGCCCCATTCTCCCTTACAACGCGCACAGGCACACGATCATAGATAAAATCTCACACGTATACAATCACACAATCACACACACACACACACACAAACATACACACACAAACACACACACACACAAACATACACACACACACACACAAACACACGCAGACACACACACATACGCTCACACACACACACATACACGCAGACACACACACATACGCTCACACACACACACACTACCCGCCCCGCATAAACACACAAACACTTCTCCCTATAAATACACAAGAGCCTTCCTACCCATTCCCTAATGTATATGAAACGGCGAGTTGAGATAAAGGGAAGCAATGTTTAAGATAATGTGTAAAGTGATGAGGGCGTCTCCTCCTATGCTGTACTGCATTGAGATCAGTGGAGAAAAATAGTCATGGAGGAAAGGGAGAAAGGAGAGGAAGAGAGAAGAAAGAAAGAAAGGAGATAGTAAAGACGAAAGCAGAAACGGAGGAGAAGGGCGAGAGAGGAAGGAAGAGAGGAGAGAGAATGCGAGAAAGGAGAGAAGAGGGAAGAATATAAGAGGGAATGAGGACGAAAGGAGAGATGAAGGAGAAGAGGAGAGAAAGAGGAAGAGGGGAGAACGGGAAG
Organism: Penaeus japonicus; assembly: GCA_017312705.2. Lineage (NCBI taxonomy): Eukaryota > Metazoa > Arthropoda > Malacostraca > Decapoda > Penaeidae > Penaeus > Penaeus japonicus. Next base: position 194,267 of record BOPN01001463.1, read on the forward strand.
AAGAAAGGAGAGAGGGAAGAAGAAGTTGGAAAGAGGAGGAGAAAAGGGAGAACGAGAGGAAAGAGAAAGGAAGAATGAGGAAAGGAAGTGATAAAGGAAAGAGGAGGAAAAACAGAGAGGAAGAAACGAGATGGAGAATAAAGGAGAGAAGGAGGAAGAAAGGAGAGAGAGATAAAGAAAAGAGAGGGATAAAGAAAGGAGAGATGGACAAAGAAAAGAATAGAGAAGAAAGAAAGGAGAAAGTTAGAACGAATGAAGAAAGATGGGAAGAAAGAAGAATAGGATATATAGAAAATTAGACAGACATAATGAAAAAAAGAAAAGGGAGAGAGAGAGAGAGAGAGGGAGAGAGAGAGAGAGAGAGAGAGAGAGAGAGAGAGAGAGAGAGAGAGAGAGAGAGAGAGAGAGAGAGAGAGAGAGATCGAATGAGGGAGAAATATGGAAAGAAAGAAAAGGAGAGAATGCAAGAGCCTGGGAGAACGAGTGACCATAAAGACAGACGGATAAGCAAAAAAGAAAGTTTCTCGGAAAAAAAATTATGATAGAATAGAAATTGGAATCATTCATAGGTTAGAACCAGTTAGTATAGTGTTGTCAGCGCAATAATTTGTTTTGTGTGTCTGTATACTTGTATGTGTGTGTGTGTGTGTGTGTGTATACTCGTGTGTATACTTGTTTTTTATGATTTGTTTTTTAGGTACATATGGGGTTGTGTCTGTGTGTAAACGCGTGTGTAGGTCTATGTTTATATATATATCTGTATGTGTTTACATGCGTGCGAGTATCCCGTGGACTCCATCTCTCGCATAACGAAAAAAAAAAAAAAAAAAAAAAAAAAGGACAAGGACTCAGCGAGTATAAAATTCACTCGGAATAACATACGCTATCACAGATTCCTCGAAACAATACTGTGGAATAAAAGGTCTCCGATGGGACAGGATGTTCATAGGTTTAAGGGCATGACATTCTGCGGATGTTTGAGGTGAGGAAAAGTGCGTTATGATGGGGTAGGGGAATAGGGATGGGGGGGGGGATAGAGATGGGGGAATAGGGAGACGGATAGGTGTGAAGGGGCAACAGGGAGGATGGGATAATAGGGAAGGCGGGGATAGGAGGATAGCGGAATAGGAAAAGGGGGTAGTAGGATAGGGGAAAAGGAGAATAAAAGTGAAAGTATTTTATTCTTCTGTATTATTAGGGGGATGGTATCGTATGAAATATTAATCAAAAGGTAGATCGTAAAGGATATATATCAATGAATAAATGTAATAATTTATGGAACAACCAATAAATAAGGAAACTAATGAAAACTTCAATAGATAAATAAAAAGAAAAATAAATATATTTCTAAAACATATAAATACACTGGATTAATTTCACTAGGAATGCGTATTCGTTTTAGGACGAAAAAAAGAAAAAAAGAAGAATAAAAATGAGTAAGGAGACGGATTAACAAATAAATGAATAAATGAATAGATAAATCAATAGATA
>BOPN01001463.1:203257-204910 GCA_017312705.2 Penaeus japonicus
AAAAAATAAAAAATAGAAAATAATGATGATAATAGAAGAAAAGGAAGGGGGAGACGCAACAATATAAAGAAGAGGTTAAACACAAAGACGATGTTAACATCATAACAGAAATGAGACAAAGGTGAGTGATAATAACGGCAAAGTTACTGATTCGTTCGATCGATAAGTATATAGGACAAACAATTATTTTTTCGACCTCTTTCCTTTTCGTTTAAATGACCTCACTGCCAGAAAAAATCGAGAACGTTTTTATTCAAAAGTCTTGTTGTCACAATCAAAGGAAATGGTTTATTTGGAATTCCTAAATGTATATATTTGAACTTCCTTCCGTTCAACGATCCTGTATAATCGTATATACACTTAACTCTTTCACTTTGCTAATGAACGGTTCTTCAAAACTCAAGTTCTTCAGTAATTTTGTTTATTTATTTTTCTACGTCTAAACAATGGGAGAGAAAGATCGATATATATATATAGATAGAGAGAGAGAGAGTAATGAGAAGAAAAGAGTGAAAGAGTGAGATTATAGATAGAGAAATTAGAGAAAGGAGAGACAAGAAATGGAGAGGGACAAAAGAGACGGAGAGTGAGATAGATATAAATGTAAAAGACTGTTACACAATCCTTTTTAAGTGCAAGAAATCTCCATCAAGGCAAATTTGTTTTTCTCATCCATGTCCCCCTCCCTTCCCCCTCCCCTCTAATGCAAAGGAAAAAATGAAAAAAATGAAGTAAGGTCAGAACTAGAGGCCGTTTGAGAATTTGGAGCCCTCTTGCGTGAAACTGAAAATCTCGCAATAATTGTTGCACAAACGTTGATCACATCTTGCAAAGCAGGCATAGTAGGGAGATTAAATTCGAGGGGAGTTTATAGGAAAATGGAAGACAAGAAAAAGGAAGGTAAGAAAAGGAAAATAGGACTAGTTAGTGATGGAAATGAAGGATTTTCGTCGCCATTCAAGATCGTGTGGATTTGGTTTATGAACTGATTTCTCTCTTTCTTTTTTTGTCTTTTTTTTGTCTCCCTTCCTTCTTTCTTATTCTCTTTAGGTTCCCTTTTATCACTATGCCTTCTGTTAAGAATGACAAATGTATTCTTTAATCGGCAATGAGGAATATTTTGTTGTATAACATTTTAAATGATCATATGGAAAATGTTTATATAGGAATGAGAGATGATAGTGTGTTTATATGATTAATTTTGTGTGAGTGTGTTTGTGTCTGTGTGTGTTTATGTCTGTGTGTGTTTGCGTGGATGTGCGTATGTGTGTGTCTATATCTATGAGTACAAATAACCGTATAAACACACACACACACACACAGGCACACACACGCACACATACATAAATATACAATAAAGTTCAGATTTATAATGTCATCCATAATGTCTGTGAAAAATCAGGATGTCTAATTATTTGGTATAGGATTTTTCTTTTAATTCATCAGTATTTACATTTTTCATGACGTTGTTCTATTGACATTCTTTTCAATACCAGACAGCCTTACCTCATTTTATTTTATTTCGTCAGAGATTACATAAAATTTTCATGCTAGGAAAGTTGATACAATACACATTTTGATAAATGACCGGTGATACAAATGTCAATAAATAGATAAATATACAAATGAATATATATATATATATATATGTAT
>BOPN01001463.1:209287-211787 GCA_017312705.2 Penaeus japonicus
TATATATATACATATATATATATATTTATATATATATACATATATACATACACGCATAGACATACATAGATTGTAACAAGCAATATAGTTGCAACTCCTTCCTTTCATCAGCTTCCTTCCCTCTCCCTCCTTTCCAATCTCGCCTATTCCATGAAACCAAACTCACACAAACAATCTGATTCCACAGATCTTCACCTTTAAGGTTCGAATTTTTATTTTTAGGTAAAAATTCAGGGAAAAGAAGAGGATTTTTCTTATCTTCATGACACTTTGTCCTTTGACCTCCGTCCGTGGATTAAAATAAAGACAAGACACGTAAAAAAAGATATATAGTTATTATCTTATTATCTTGTTCTTGCATCCGATGTTTTATTATGATTACGTCATTCCTGTAGTTCTTCACTTCATTTCACTCCTTATTCGTTTTAATCATTATGATATGAGGGGATTAATGAAGAAGGTATTAGCGTTGAATTATGTTTTTGCATCAAAGACGATTTGTAATAATCACTGATAATGAACTAATGATAATAATGATGATTATAGGTAAAGGATGGTGCGTACAATACTGATGATTATAGTAAGAATGGTTGTGAGCATAAAAGATGATATTTATCGAGTTGAAAAACTAGCAATGGCAAAATAATGATGCTAGTAATAATGATGATAATGATAATGATGGTAATATTGATAATGATAATAGTGAATAATACTGAAGCTAACAGCAATGAAGATAATAATGATGCAAACAATAATAATGATAATGACAAATATAACAATGATAATAAGAGAATGACAACAACATCAACAACAATAATGAAAATAACAATAATAATGATAACAACCATAAATATCACAGTTATAAGGATGATGATGATAATGATAATATGATAGTAATGATAAAATTTCTAACAATGACAAAGATAAACACGACAGTAACATGAGCAATCATAATAATAAAATTTACAATTCTAAAGAAAAAAAAAAAAAAAAAGGAAGAAAGAAAGTAAAGAAAGAAAGAAAGAAAGATAGATAGAAAGATAGATAGAAAGAAAGAAAGAAAGAAAGAAAAAAAAACGCTGGGTATAATGATCATCATGAAAATCAGGATTCAAACACCTATTGCAGAACCCTCATTCGGGTCTACTAACCAAAGCCTAGATATATGCATACTTTGGCAAAGGGAAATTCACGATTTCTGTTCTAAGCAGACCATGGGCAAACTGAATAAACTCATTGAAAGACAGATAAAGAAAAATTGATCAATAGCTATTGAAAACAATCCAGACTGGTGCAGAATTTTCCCTTCCTTTTCAAGAAATGAAGAAATGAACATAATTTCTGCTCTAGATTTAGAATTACCGGAGAAATAAGATTATATAATTTCCTTTGATAACGGTCAGAGGTCCTCAGGTAAGCAGATGAAAAGCATTTTACGAACCGGAAGCGCGGAATCCTTTTGGAATATTTGACAGGCATTGCTGGTAAAGCGGTGGAAATTCTTCCCAAAATCGGTACATGTAAGAAAACAATATAATGTTCTCAACTTGCCTATTTTCCAGTCTCTCTCTCTCTTTCTCTCTCTCTCTCTCTTTTAGTCTCTCTCTCTAAGTCTTATACACTCTCTCAGTCTCACTCTCTCTCTCTCTCTATCTAAGTCTATCTCTTTCTCTCTCAGTCGTCATCTCTCTCTCTCTCTCTCTCTCTCTCTCTCTCTCTCTGTCTCTTTAAGTCTTTATCTCTTTCTCTCTCAGTCTTAGTCTCTATCTCTCTCTTTCTCAGTCTCATCCTATCTATCTATCAGTCACTCTCTCTCTGTCAGTCTCTCTCTCTCCCTCCCCCCCTCTCTCTCAATCTCTCTTTCTCTCTCTCTCTCCCTCTCTCTCTCTCTCTCTCTCTCTCTATCTCGCTTTCTCCCTCCCTCCCTCCCTCCCTCCATCTCTCTCTCTCTCTCCCTGCCTCCCTCCCCTCCCCCCTCTCTTTCCATCATACTCACTCTCTGTTCTTCATTACGTCCTTCCCTCGTTCTCTCTCCCAGTTTCGTCCTTCCTGTCATTCTCATTACAGCACAGATTGCCTCACACCTTTTGAAACAGAGCTTCTCAAAGTATTGTACGGAGCGGAGCCGGTACGGAAGGCACAAGCTGTCGGCCCGGGGCGTGTTTCCAGAAAAGAAAGAAAAATAGTATAATGTTACACTCGAAAATTATATATAGATATACATCTAATATAATGTTTAAAACTACACCGAATCAGTTATGTCTTGAATGATATTATTACGGATATCGAAATCTTGTGTTTCAGATCGTGAATAAATAATATGACAAAGATGTTCTAGCTGTCTCTGGTATATGTGTATGTATATATATATGTATATATATATATATATATATATATATATATATATATATATATATATATATATATATATATATATATATATATATATATATATATATATATATATATATATGAAAACATCTATATCTAGTAATTTCAT
>BOPN01001463.1:219287-221787 GCA_017312705.2 Penaeus japonicus
TATATATATATATATATATATATATATATATATATATATATATATATATATATATATATATATATATATATATATATATATATATATATATATATATATGTATATATACATATATATATGTATATGTATATATATATATATATATATATATATATATATATATATTTATATATATATATATGTATATCTATATATATATATTTTTTATTTTTTTTTTAAGCGATGCATATGTATACATGTATATATAAATTTATAAGATAAGAAAGAAAGGCCGCGAAAGAGGAAACGGTAGCTCGAGGAGTGATTAAACATTCAGACAAATAGACAAAATCCTAAGCAGTTGCATTGAATAAGCAAAAGGAAAGAAAACGAAAACGTCTAAGAAGCTCGGGATAAGAGCAAAGAAGAGCTCGTTCAAGGAATAACAAAAAGACATCAAAGAACCGACATATTACCTGGTGAGTAAACACGAGAAATTGTTTTATAGGAAACCGTGATGACGCGTGTACAATAAGATACAAATAAAATCGAAGAAAAATGTAATATAATTTACAAAAAGAGGGAAATTATTGTGCATAAGAATATAAAAGTGAATATAATAGTTTTCGAACATAGCAGAAAAAAAGTCAATAAGTAGGAATACCTTTGTGAATACAATGGCTTTCGAATATAGCAGAAAAAGTCAATAAATAAGAATACCTTTACTCCATTTTTCTCATGTTGTATCCGTATCACCATCTTCACTACCTACGTTCCAAATGGGCGTTGTACGAACACCCGCAGCGAAACTACTTCCCGCCGACAGCGAGGCGGCTCAGAGGTAATGCAATAAAACGCGTGAGAGAGGAGAGCAAGTGGAGCCGCGAGTGTAAAGCATTTCCATAGACCCGAGTTACCTGTGCTATCCAAAGCCATTTTATATCCCGAAGTACTTGTTTATTCTCGAAATAGTAACGAGGATATAAGAGGGAAAACTACTTGAATACTACGTCGATTTGATAGAATATGTTCGTTTTCATGATATAAGGATATACTCATACATAGTTGCATATATGCATGGTCATTCAAATACCTATGTATATTGATATTGTACACACACACACACACACAAACACACACACACACATATATATGTATATATATATATATATATATATATATATATATATAAATATATGTATGTATGTATATATGTATATATACATACATATATATATATGTATATATATAATATATATATATATATATATATATATATATATATATATATATATATATATATATATATACATATATACATAAATAAATATATATATATATATATATATATATATATATATATATATATATATATATATGTATATATATATATACATACATACATATATATATATATATATATATATATATATATATATATATATATATATATATATATATGCATATATATGTATTATATATACATATATATACATACATATATGTATATACATATACATATATATATATATATATATATATATATATATATATATATATATATATATATATATATATGTAGCGTACCAATTGTATGACAGGGGCCCCGCACTACCAACCCCCTTCCCCGAAGCTGGCAAAATGGGATGGAGGTGTGAACTTGATCAACCCCTGCAATCAGATCCCCTTGAAATTAGGTAGCGTGGAAGGAGGGAATCTGAACAAAAACAGAGTGGAGAAGTTCCAGTGTATAACTCCTCAACGTTCAGCCTATCTTCCATTAAATAAAATATAAACTAAAACACTAAGCAGTACTAATAGATAAAGCAAATAAAAGGATAAACAGGTTAAGGAAATCCTAAAATTATGTTAAACTGCCTTGAAAATAAAAGCAGTTTCAAAGGAAAGTGCTAAGCTAAGGGCTTACTTTAAAAACTAACTAAAACGAAAGAGGAATCTAAAATGACCCTCTGACAAAAGACCTTATATAAAAGAAAAAAGTTACTAAAACATGGCAGCATAAGGGTCACTGAAGGTAATTCTCAAAACAAAAACTGGAGTAAAAAAACAAAACAAAAACAAAGGCAAAGGCCAAAAACTATAACTAAAAGGCAAAGAATTAAAGTTAAAACCAAGCACATCAATTCCTGAAGGGACGATAAATGAGAAGTAAAAAAAAAAAAAAAAAAAAAAAAAAAAAAAAAAAAAAAAAAAACTATAAAAACGCAAAACTTCACTGTTAAGATTTGTATATATGTAAAAAGAGATCACGTTCATCTCCTATTAATAATGAAAGGTCAGGCTCCCAAGACTTCACTTTTCTCAGCTGGTTTCTTCTGGCAACCGGTTTTTCAGGCAGAAAAATGGTAACAAAACAACCGCTGATTGGTATAGACTGATTGCATTTGGTTGTAACTCGGGTCATATAGATAAACTTAATAAATAATAAATACAATATAAAACCGAATTGCAGTAAAACAGTATAGGAAGGTTGTCGTAAAATACAAAAGGGTAAAATCAC
>BOPN01001463.1:242195-249695 GCA_017312705.2 Penaeus japonicus
TCCTCAATTACTTCACTTGTGAGTGAATGGACATAAATACACTACGTTTATGCGTTCCTCGCGCCCGCATTTATAAGTTTCTCTATATATAGATGAATATAGACGCATATAAATATAATTATACTATATTCTGAGTGGACAATCCACGTCACATAGCACCCATATATAATAGTGTACCTATACACGCATATGAATTATAATATGCCCATGCATTATAATTTGTTTAAATATATATAGTAGGGAATGGTGTATATATATCTGGCAACATTTTCTGAAAGGAATTTAGTTAGCTTAATTCGTTCTTGTATGGGATTTCGCAAAATCTTGGCTGTTAGGTACTATTAGAATAATTTTCCGACTGATAATAGTAAAAAGTTGCATGATTGTGATTTATGAACACTGAAAACATGACGTATGTGATCCCATAGTATAATGTAGTCACGAACTAGAAATTCGATTTACTTTTGACCAGATGTTGAAGTTGGTCACCTTGACTTGTCCGGCATGACACGTAAGCGATGTAGCTTGACTCATTTCTTGTTGGTTTGCTTAGATGGCCTCGATTTTATATTAGGAATATATTCAGATCATCTCAATGAGCACACTGCATACTTACAAATCACTATAATAGATGGTGTCGTTTCCCTATTATATTTTGGGCACTTTGGCAATCTTCCATGCCTTTTATTCAGCTTTTTTGTGGCATTCTTTTCTATAATATTTGTGTAATTTCTTACTTCTTACTCGTATAGCGGGCTATAGACACACATATATTTCACCTTATGTTAGTCAAATGCCGGATCACTGGATATACATAATCTACACTTACCACCGTTGAGACCTAACATTGACACCTTCTTACAGCCGTTGACATATACCATCATATGTATATATATATACATACACATATATACATACATATACATACATATACATACAGCCTAGTATTACGCACATACATATATATAATGTATATATATATATATATATATATGTATATATATATATATATATATATATATATATATATATATATATATATATATATATATATATATATATATATATATATATATATATATATATATATATATATATATATATATAAATATATATATATATATATATATATATATATATATATATATATATATATATATATATATATATATATATACATATATATATATATACATATACAAATTTATATAATATATATACAGTATATATATATATATATATATATATATATATATATATATATATATATATATATATATATATATATATATCTGGCAACGAGTAGGAGAGGTGTCAATGTTAGGTCTCAACGATATTAAGTGTAAGATTATGTATATCCAGTGATCCGTGGCGACACAGCATAAGGTGAAAATATATGTGAATGTCTATAGTACATATACGAGCGAAATAGAAATAAGAAATTACACAAATATTATAGAAAAAAAAGAATGCCACAGAAAAGCTAGTCCTTTCAAAGGCATGGAGATTGCCAAAAAGTGCCATAATATAATAAAGGAAACATTGAGTTTTACCATCTATTATAGTGATTTGTAAGTATATAATACAGTGTGAAAGCATTTGAGGATGTCTGAATATATTCCTAATATAAAATCAGACCATCTAAGCAAACCAACAAAAAATGAGTCAAACATCGCTTACACGTTACCCATAGATGCCATGTCAGTGCCAGTGCCAAGGGTCAAAGGTGACCAACTACTATTCAACATCTGGTCAAAGTAAAATCAATTTCTAGTTCGTGACTACATTATACTATGGGATCACATACGTCATGTTTTCAGTGTTCATAAATCTAATCATGCAACCACACTGAGTATCAGTCAGGAAAATTATTCCTAATGGAAGCCCATTTCCTAACAGCCAAGGTCACACGGGGACGCTCATACGGAACAGGTGCCAACTAGTAAATTCCTTCCAGAGATGTTGCCAGATAAATATATACACCATTCCTTACTATATATATTTAAACAAATTATAATGCATGGGCACATTATAATTCATATGCGTGTGTATGTACGCAAAGACGCTGTTATATATGGGTGCTATGTACATACATACGGGCGTAGACATCCGCTCGGAGTATGTGCATAATTGCATAATTATATATTTATATGCGTCTACGCTGTGCATGCACGGGCACAATATATATAGAGAAACTTACATAAGTGCGGGCACGGGAGCACGCATAAACATGCAAGCATGCATTTTTGCGTAGGCCCTGCATGTCCATTCTCACAAGAGTAAACCGAAAGGTAGTGAGATAGATCGGGGGATACTAAGATCTCCTAATAACACGCGAGACTAACTCAAACATGTTATTGGAGATTAAAGGTAGCCTCCTGACTAAAATTACTCCCCCCACCATGCACAGTTAAGGCCGGTAGGTGGGGGTATCAGGCCCCACCCCTCTTAAATATGATTTCCCAGTCAAGAAAATGGCCCTCATTCCCCGGAAGCGAAGGAGCCCCTGGTCACGGCGGCGATCAGGATCGTTCTGGAGCAGAAGGTGCTAAAAATATCCGGTTAGACCCAGGCCGCCTAAAGATGATGAATTTGTGCACATACAATGTAAGGACTCTGAGAACAGAATCTGATCTTTTGACACTGCTTGAGGAACTTTCATTTATTAAATGGGATATTGTGGGACTTTCTAAAGTTAGAAGACTAGGCGAAGAACAGAAATTACTAAATGATGGTCACTTACTATATTGGAGAGGTAAACCCTTGGATAGCAAACAAGAATTAGTAGTAGGTTTCTTAGTTCACAAGCACCTCGAAAAGAATATTAGGGAATTCTACAATGTGAGCGAAAGAGTAGTTTCTGTAATACTGAAACTAAACAACAGATATAATCTAAAAATTATCCAAGTATACCCTCCTACCGGCAGTAATAGTGATGAGGAGATAGAGAGCTTCTATGAAGATGTGCAAGCAGCTACCGATAGAGCAAAACCCATTTTACCGTGATTATGGGGGATTTTAATGCCAAGATAGAAATAAGGGAAGATGGTGAAACCTCGGTTGGGAAACATGGAATAAGCACCAGAAATGAGAGAGGGCACAGGCTAATAGAATTAGCGGAAGCTCGATTCCTTAAAATTATGAATACATTCGTCGAAAAGAGACCCGGGAGGAAATGGACATGGAAATCACCATCCGGCATTAAAAACGAAATTTACTTCATAATCACCAATAGGCGCGACATTGTACAAGACGTAACCGTTATCAATAAAGTAAATGTCGGTAGCGACCATAGAGTGGTCAGAAGTAGAGTAAAATTATAGCGAAGAAGGGAATGAAATAAGTTCATACAGAAGCCTCTCGTTAATCTACCTAACATTAAGAATAGGACGACGGAATTCAGTATTAACATCTGACACAAATACTCGAAGAAGATATTGACAAAGACCAAATGAACAACCAATTCAGTGAGATATTAAAGGAAGCTGCACTTGAAATAGGGGGTAAAGAAGAAAAAGAAAAGTTCAGTAAGCTTTCGGTAGAGACAAAAAAGCTTATGGAACAGCGTAGGGACATGAAAATAACATCAATCAGAGACAAGATAGAATCAGCAGAGCTGACTAAGACGATAAACAAGAAGAAGAAAGAGGATGTACGCAAATTTAACATACGAAAAATAAATGAAGCTCTGCTTGCCGGCACCAACCTTAAGGCAACAAAGAGGAGGCTCGGAATAGGGAAAAACCAAATGTATGCAGTAAAGAAACCTAAAGGAGAGGTGACATACAATAGAAATGAAATTATCAAAGTAATAGAAGACTTCTATCGCGAGTTATACCACTCAAACGATCAACCACGTACGGAGACAAACAACCATTGGAGACGTTCCAAACATTACGGGAGAGGAAGTAAATAGGGCACTAAAAGGCATGAAAAGAGGAAAAACACCAGGAGAAGACGGCATTAGTGTAGAACTTATTCAAGATGCAGGAGAGATTGCGGCAGTAAAGCTGGCCAGTCTTCATAACAGATTTCTATGCGTCGGTAAAACTCCGAAATCCTGGAAAAACGCAATAATCATCTTAATACACAAAAAAGGGGGACACAAAAGACTTAAATAATTACCGACCTATAAGCCTCTTTTCAGTAATCTATAAACTGTTCACAAAAATCTTCACAGCCCGTATCACCAATACATTAGATTCAAATCAACCCAGGGAACAGGCAGGGTTCTGCAGCGGATTCTCAACTACAGACCATATCCATACACTAACCCAAATAAAAGAGAAAACAAACGAATATAGGAAGCCCCTGTGTATGGCATTCGTAGATTATGAAAAGGCATTCGATTCGGTACAGATATCTGCAGTTCTAGAGGCAATTCGTAAACAAGGAATAGAGGAAATATATTGCACGTTATTAGAGGATATATATATATATATATATATATATATATATATATATATATATATATATATATATATATATATATATATATATATATATATAAAGATGGTTCAGCGACCATCAAAATACACACAGAAACCAATAAAATACCAATAAAAAGGGTGTTAGGCAGAATCAAAATAGGAAATGAGCACTTAGGTAATTTAAGATTTCCAGATGACATTGTTCTTTTCGGCGAGTCAGCAGATGAACTACAAAAATTAGTAAGCGATTTAAATAGGGAAAGTCTGAAGATTGGCCTTCAAATGAACATGAAAAAGACTAAAATCATGTTCAATAGTCGAACCCCAGTTCAGCAAATACAAATACAGGGCGAGGCACTAGAAGCAGTGAACGAGTATGTATACCTAGGGCAACTCATCAAGACGAGTACACCCTGCGATGCTGAGATAAAACAGCGAACAAGGCTAGATTGGAGTGCCTTCGGTACACATAGTAATATATTACGAGGTCGTCTGCCACTACGTCTAAAGAGAAAGATTTTTGACTAATGTGTCCTCCTCGTCATGACATATGGGTCTGAAACATGGACTATGACCATGGCACTCGAGAGGAAATTAGTAAGTGCTCAAAGAGGAATGGAAAGACTTATGCTAGGAGTTAGCTTAAGAGACAAGAAAAGAGCCACATGGATCAGGCAACAAACAAAGGTAGAGGATATACTCAAGAGCATTAAGAAGAAAAAGTGGCAGTGGGAGGGACATATATATCGTAGCCAGGACAACAGGTGGACAAAGAAAACAACAGAATGGGAAATACACGACACAATAAGACCAAGGGCAAGACCAATGACTAGATGGCGGGATGAAAAAGCGAATTTCGCAGGAGTAAACTGGAATCAGAGGACACAAGACCGGAATGACTGGAAAAGATTGAGAGAGGCCTACGTCCTGCAGTGGAATGATACAGGCTGATGATGATGATGATATACATATATATATATATATATATATATATATATATATATATATATATATATATATATATATATTTATATATTTATATATATTTGTTTATATATATATATATATATATATATATATATATATATATATATATATATATATATATATATATGTATATATATATATTTATATATGTATATATATATATATATATATATATATATATATATTTATATATATATATCTATATCTATATATATATATATATATATATATATATATATATATATATATATATATATATATTATATATATATATATAATATATATATAATATATATATAATATATATATATATATATATATATATATATATATATATATATATATATATATATATATAATATATATCTATAAATATATACATATTTGTAATATATATATATATATATATATATATATATATATATATATATATATATATATATATATATATATAAATAAATATATATATATATATATATATATATATATATGTATATATATATATATATATATATATATATATATATATATATATATATATATATATATATATATGAATGTGTGTGTGTGTGTGTGTGTGTGTGTGTTTATACATAAATACTCTCGCAGTAATACGAGCTCGCATGGGAACAGACTGGTGCTTCGGGCTATATCCGTAGCTTTTAGATGGATTCATTTAGCTCTGCTCTATGGACAGGCTTTTCAATGACAATCTATCTTCATTTGCTTCCCTCTCTGACGCGGGTTCGCATAATCCTTTGGCGTCCTCGCAGTCCACGTACAGTGGCTTCGCTACATAGGATGTACACGCCACGCACGTTTATACTATCTGGATTACAAACGGCGAAGGTGGAGGTGCAGACACAGCAAAAGGACAAACAAGTGTTTGTTTTTGTCTCTTTTTTCTCTCTCTTCCTGTCGTGTCTTTTTTTTTTTTTTTTTCTTAGTCCTTAAAAAACTAAAAAAGGAATAATGATAAATATTGTATTGAATCATCTATTTAGATTCATCTTATTTCACGTCTTGTTTTGCTTACTTCAACCACCCTCTTCTTTTTCTCTTTGGATTTTTTTTATGCATCGCGTTCTCTTATTCCTTCGTTATTCTCCTTGCTTTCTGTTTTCTTTTTCTTTCTTTTTTTCTTCCATATCTATTATCCCTTATCTTTTTTCCCTTCCTCAACCCCCTTCCTCTTCCTCTAACTTTATCTCACTGTTATCAGATATCAGATTATTGAATTCCACATTGTATAATTTAAATTCGTTATCATGGTTATGCAGAGTGTGTCTTCTCGTCTCTATGGTTACAACTTTGGGTGTTCCGTGTTAATTACTTGGTGTATCTCTCCTCGTCTTCCACCATTTTCTCTCTCTCTCTCTCTTTTCTCTCTCTCCATCTCTTTCTCCTTATCCCCTCTCGCATTCCCTCCTCTCTTTATCCTTTCTCCCAGAGTCTTCCCTCCTACCCTTGCCAACAGTAACACAGCAATATATCTTGAGACCTACGACCCTCATACGACCCAATCCCACATCAAGTATTCTTAAAATACTTCATGAAACAAAGACATCGACGTGCAAGGTTATAGACAGATTGTCAGATGAGCTTTGCTAAGAAATATAAGTACAACTCCGGTAAATTAAGGGAATATAGTCAAACAGAACATGTAGTTCGAGACTCAACGCGTTCCGATAAAACTTGAAAGGGGAGGCGCATGTTCCTTGGATTTCTCAGTCTCTGTTTGCCGCATTGCTCCTTTATTAGGGAAGCAACAGCCTATTCTCAAGCGATTTTATAATGTATATAATTTTTTTTTTCTTTTTTTTAGAACATATCGGGAGATCGGGTGAAACGAATACACCATTTTTCATTAATTCAACGATGTTTGTATAGATTTTAAGAGATAGATAGATTGCTAGATATAAGTAAAAGGAGAGACGAATGACAAAAAAGAAATATAACATCTAATTTAGAAAAAGAGATTATCCGCCCATCATGGTAGGATTAACAAACCAAGTTGTAAATGTTAAGTGTGTAATCCCAGTGATGATGATGATAGCAACAGAATATTTGACAATTTGGAGGT